>JAOWAD010000087.1:0-108652 GCA_025698515.1 Gossypium sturtianum | reverse complement strand
GATTACTCCGAACCCAAAGGAACTAAAAGTACTAATACTAACTTTCTTTTTATTATTTAGCCTTAAAACTAGAGTGAAGATTGCTTTAAACTAAATTATATAAGACTAAAACTAAGAACACAAGGACAAGAAGAACGTAATTGGAAAATAACTTTGAAGAAAAACTCGGTTGATTAACGACAATACCTTGGGAAGAATCCACCTAGACTTCACTTATTATCTAACCCCAAATTATACGATTTCTTTACTTAGCTTGACCCATGAGACTCCCCAACCTATATTAAACCCTCTCTCGAGGATGAATAACGTCTAACCCTAGGTTAATTAGTGGAACTCGTTAGCTTATAACACCTCTGAGGATAGCAAAGTAATCGATCAATGGACTCCCATATTAGGTTTCACCCTAATCCGGCAAAATCTCATAACCCTATCTCTAGGCGTTCGATCAACTCCGCTTAATTATGTTAGATCTTCTCTTAGGCAGGGTCTATTCCTCCTCCACCTAAGCACATTAGATTTGGATTACGCAACATAATTAAGAACAAACTAAGTAATTATCATATAACTCAAAAGTCAAATAACAAAATCCATCTAGGTTTCATCCCCTTCAGGTATCTGAGGGGTTTAGTTCATAATTAATAATAAAAACATCGCAAGAGAAAAGATAAAACAAAACATAAGAAATTCCTAAAACCTTCTGAAGGAATTGAAAGAGAATTCTGCCGTCCTGAGTATAATCTCAAACTTTCTTGGATGGATCAACCGGCTATCCTCGTGTTATTCCCTAACTCGACCTTTCTCGGCTTGGGCCTTGGCCTAGCTTTCGATGCCTTTCAAAGGTGGTACTTGGGGATATATATAGGCTCTTGGAATGCGATTCTTTCTCACCAAGTATCCTTCCGACTAAAATTGCTCTTTCCAGCGACATGCAGGCACGGCCATCATGTCACACGCCTGTGGATCGAGACCAGCGTGTTCGGACTTCTAAAGAGAGGCACGGCCATGTGAGGCGGAATTGAGGCTGTGCTCTAGGTGTTCGCTGAGGCACGGCCGTGCGGGCTATGGGCCAGGCCGTGTCAATTTCATGCAAAGGCCCATTTTCTCCGTTTTAGGCCTAATTTGTGTTCTTCTCATCCTCTCGGTGCTTTTTGGGTCTAAAACATGAAAAGAAAGGATTAGAAGCACCTTTTATACAAATCAAGGAATAAATTATCAAAAGTAAAATTTAAATGTGGGATTAAAATATATGTTACTTTTCACAGTTTATCGATTTATAGCACACGCGTGCCTAGTGACCGTGGGATAAAGTCAAGTCATTAGCCCAAGTATGCACGGCCACGACGCGGGCGCGTTTGGTAATGCCATGTGATTAAGTCGATTATATTGCCTAAGAGTACACGGTCTTTGAAGCACCCGGGGCGTGTTTGGTGATTGTGAAGAAGTCGAAATACATGCCTCGCCTGGCAGCGCTTGGACACATGGGTGTGTTTGGTGATGTGTCGTGGCGAGGCACACGATTATCTGCAGTGTGTGTGACCCGAACAGATTAAATAATATTTGAAATTTTGAAAACTTTCGTAAGTGTTCGGTTTAGTCCCGACCCCTTTCTAACACGTGTTTAAGGTCTCGTAGATCTAAATAAGGGACTATATGTTTATAGTTATGTATGTTTGATTTATGATAGACTTTGTGTCGTGAAATTATTTGTAAATGTTAGATGATTGTATAATGCCTCTTAACCCTAGGTCAGCGACGGTTACGGGTTAGAGGTGTTACAGGTTTAAATAGAGATTGGGACACATGGTCGCAGCCCACGCCCGTGTGCCCTGGGCGTGTTAGGTCACATGGTCGAATCGCATGGCCGTGTGATACTTCGTTCGTTTCTCCCACGCCTGTGTAGAGGTTTCCACGCCCATGTTGATTGATTAGTATCGACCATGGCTTATGGGCACTGAGCGTGTTGCACGCCTGTGTGATTTCCGGTATTGCCCGAGGGTCTTGGCGGGCACGCCCGAAGTGTGGATTTATTGTTTCGTGTTCTTTAGTCGATTATCGACCACGGTCGTATCGCACGGTCATGGTATTTTATCGCAACCCATGTTTTGGGGAAAATTTTTGTCTTATTCTCACACGGTATCCGTCATGCTGGTGTACCTATTCGTGGTGTCCACACGGCCATGGCCACGCTTGTGTGTAAGACCGTATGGGTAGGGAAACTCACTACTATTTAGTTAGTTTTTAGTTAGATGCTAAAAATCGAAAATATATGGACATTAATAGGGTTAGTGCTCGGTTGCCTCCCTGAGTGTGCTTATTTAGAGTCTAAGATCGACTAACCTTTCATTCACATAATCATGGTGGTTCGAGGAGTTGAAACTCCTCATTTCTGCTATCAATTTTGTTAAAATAAGGTTTTAGACAAGTATTATTTACCTTGAAGGTGCCAAATTTGGAATGAGTTACCTAGACAGTACCATATGGGAAAGTATTAGAAAGTACCATGAAAGGGGTTGTTCCATTAGGGTCAAAAGAGGCCAATACGAGAATCTTTATTATCCATTAGAACTAAGTCTCCAACTCTTAATTTGACTCTGTTTTATTTTAGGCTCGTCATGGCTCTGCTTTGGTTCATCGTGTACTTTCAATCTCTCCTTACACTGTGTTTGTCATTCATCTAGTTCCTCGATCTAGAGCCTTCGTTCCTCATGAGCAGTTCTATTCTCAATATGAGAGCTAGACCATAGCTCAGTCATCTTTTCCCAAGGGATTTCCTGCAAAGAAGATTGAACATTAAGTTTACTTACATTAACAGGACTAGTATCATCTTGATCACTAGGTATTCTGTCAGAACCACGTGCTTAGAGTTTAATCATGTCATCACCTACACGAAGTATTACTTCCCCTATATCAACATCAATAATGGTCCTAGCAGTTGCTAAAAAGGGTCGTCCTAAAATTAAAGGGACGTCACTATCCTCATCCATGCAACAACAAAAAAAGTATACTTGGGAATATGAATTTATCAATTTTGACTAGCACATTTTCAATTATACCTTCTAGGAAATCTAATGGTTTTATCGACCAATTGAATGCTCATCCTAGTTTGTTTGGGTTTCCCAAGACCTGAAATTTGTTTAAACATTTTATAAGGTATAACATTGATACTTGCTCCCTAAATCACGCTAAAGCATTATCAATAGATAAACCACTGATTAAGCAAGGAATCATAAAACTCCCCTAGATATTTTAATTTCATGGGTAGTTTATTACTGTAAAATCACTGAGTAAACCGTGTGATTTTAGCTCTACATTCGATGCATCTTCTAACTTCTGCTTGTGTTTGCCACGTGAGAAGTAATGGCATGAAGTTGCTCCTTTAGGTTAGTTTCAGTTGTTGCTTGGCAAGCTACCTTGTGGTGGTTTTGAGATCAACTTGGCAAGTTGTCCCCATTTGGTTCTCGAGCCCTTGAATCGATGCTTGTTGATTTTTTGAATGTCAAGTTTCTGTGTTTTGAAAATGGGTTTCGAACCCACAAAGAGATAAATTTTGTTAGCATCTCCTCAAGTTCGGCTCCTAGCCTTCTCCTGTGGGTAGGGTTGTTGTTGAAATCTCGGAGGGGGTTGTTGTCTCTGATTTCCTTGACCACCCCATGAGAAGTTTGGGTGGTTCCTTCAACCTGGATTGTAAGTGTTACTATAGGGATTATTCTGAGGTCTAGAATTATTACCCATATAGTTCATCTGTTCGCTTTCTATGCCAGGGTTGTAAGATGGATATTCTGTATTGTTTGTCCCTCCTCCATTTGTATCACACTGCATTACTGGATGTACCTACGAAGAACCACACAACCCATCAACCTTTTTACTTAAAAGTTCTACCTGGTTTGATAGCATGGTAATTGCGTCGATGTTAAAAACACCGGCTACCTTTGTTGGCTTCGTCCTCATAACTTGCCACTGATAGTTATTCAGTGACATCTCTTCAATGAATTCGTAAGCAGCCTCAGGTGTTTTATTGTTTAGTGTACCGCCGATGGCTACATCAATCAACTGCCTAGTTGAGGGGTTTACACCATTGTAAAAGGTTTGAACTTGTAGCCATAATGGTAACCCATGGTGAGGGCATCTTCTCAATAGATCCTTGTATCTCTCCTATGCGTCGTAAAGTGTCTCTAAATCCATCTCGCACAAAAAGAAGAGAAATCATTCCTCAATTTAGCTGCTTTTAGTCGCGTGGAAAATATTTTGACAAAAATTTTTTGGTCATTTGCTCCCATGTAATGATTGATCCTCGTGGCAACGAGTTCAACCACTGTTTAGCTTTGTTCCTCAACGAAAAGGGAAACAACCAAAGGCAAATGGCATCATCAGAAACGCCATTAATATTGAAAGTGTCGCGGAATTCCAAGAAATTTACCAAGTGATTGTTTGGATCCTTATCCTACAAACCATCAAACTGAACAAACTGTTGAATCATCTAAATAGTGTTAGGTTTCAGCTTCAAAATTATTTACAACAACAAAAGAAGTCTAACAATACTTGATTGGTTCACTCTGTTAAAGTAGGCTTAGCATAATCATACATAGTATGAGGAGCAGGATTTTGATTCACCAAGATTTTGCAACAACCACAAGAGGTAGTGAACTATTTTCACCATCTCCTCGATAGTATTATTATCATCCTCTTGCTCTTCCTTTATATACTATAGACTTCACTTATTTCTCTTCGGTTTCTTACTAGCTGGTGCTCTACATCTCATCGTAGTAAAGCAATGGTCCTCGACGGTTTTCTTCTAGTCATAAACTAGAGACTCTTTCTAGAAGCAAAGAAAGTGTAAAATTAGAAAAATAAAAATAAAAATAAAAATAAATTGCAATAAAAAAATGGCTAAAGTAATAAAAATTTAGTGTTCCTAATATCTTAGTCCCTAAAGAATCTATGCCAAAAAAACTTGATGTGTCTTTAACTAACTATGATCACAATAAAGGCAATCGCACCTATCGCTTAATAGTATAGTTATGGTAAGACCAATAATATCGTATCCACAAGGACCAAGAGTACTAGTAATTACTATCTTTCTATTATCTAGCCTTAGAATTGGAGTGATTCCTTTTAAACTAAAACTAATTAAGAACACGACAGAGAAATGAATTGGGAAAATACTTTTTAGAAAACTTTATGAGAGAGACAATACCCAATGAAGAATTCACCTAGACTTCACTTATTACTTTTTGATTCATACGATTTATTCACTTGACTTAATCCGTAGAAATCCTAACTTATGTTAATATCTCTTTCGAGACTAAGAACAATCGACTCTAGGTTGATTAATTGAAATCTCTTTCTAATTAAAACCCCATTGTCGCATTAACTCGATCTATGGATCCTTTATTAGATTTGACTCTAATCCCAGAGATTTATGTCGCCTCATTTCTGTGGTTGCAATCAACTCCGCTTAATTGTGTTGATCTACTCTTAAACAATGACTTTGCTCCTCAATAAGCACATTCAACTTGAATCAATAACTCTGAATTATCAAAACAAGAATAAGAACTCACAATTAAGAATAAGAACAAGTATTTATCTTATAAATCAAATAGTAATAAGATCCGTCTTAGGTTTCATCCCCTTAGGTATTTAAGGGACTTAGTTCATCTTGATAGAGGGAAACATCTTAAAATAAGGAAAACTACAAAACATAAGAAAACCCAAAAATTCAAGAGAAATTGATAGAGATCTTCAGGTCTTGATGGAGATCCTCCTTCCAAGCTTCTACCCGATGGTCGCTCTTCGAGTATTTTTGCTTTCATCGTGTGTCTCTCTTAGGTTCTCCCCTAGGGTGTTTTTATAGGTTTGGAGCACCTTTCTTGGCCCACAAGTAGCATTTTTCGAATAGAATTAGATTTGGGTCCAGCAGAACACACCTGCAGACACGCCCGTGTTTGATAGCCTTAAAGTAGTGCTTGATTCTCGCTTGTCACACACTACTGTGTTCGATTGCCTCATTCACACATGGCCGTGTGGTCTCCGCTGTGTGTGACACCCAAGCCATGTTGATTTTCAAGATAGGCCCATTTTGTCCCTTTTTGCCTGCTTCTCGTTCTTTTCAACTCCCTAAGCTCTCCGAGTGAATGACGTGAAATTAAAGGATTAAAGAGTATCGAATTCATCAAATCTAATGAAAACTATCCAAAAATAAGCAAGCATGGGGTAAAAATATGTATAAATTATGGTTTATCACCCGTGTATTAATTTGTTCAATTGTTAAGTTTTTAATAAGTTGTCATTAAAGAGAAATTAATGAAGTAGGCCTAAATTGAAGAGATTATTAGATAGTGAATTTCGATTATGTTAAGACTAAATTGAGAAATGAATTAAGCTTGTTAGATAACTAATATTAGGGATTAAATTGAATAAATTAAAACTTTCATGAGATTATGTTGTAGATGAAAAGTATAAGGTCCCTAATGAAAGAATGTGAAATCGGATATTGGATATAGAAAGATATATGTATCCTTAGTATAGAGACTAAACTGAATAAAATGTAAATATGTTTGATTATGTATTTGGTTGTAAATTAGATGTAAATCGATATTTTTTTTTTTTAATTGAATTATCAAACGTAGTTAAAGATGACACTAAGTCGTCGCGAGAGAAGAGAAAGGCGAGAGCATTAGACGAAGAGTAAAACATTCAGTTTTTACTATTTGTTATAAGTATGAATTTAAAGCATATGACACGAATAGATTCAAAATGAAATGGTTAAAAACTTAATAATGAACTGATTATATTTATCGTGATAATGTTTCATTTTATGACTTGAATCGAGAAAGTATCATTGAGTTTTATTACTCAGCGTGCAATTTGTTTATTCCATACGCAGTATTAGTGGATCTCGAAACCTTATGAGGTGAAGTAGCATTCAAATTGAAAATTCTCGACTCAAATGATTGTATAGTTCTTTTGGATTTGATGAATAGCATGTACATGAGTTGAACCAGTTTTGAATTGTAAATTGGTAACTTGGCATTTAGAGTATTAGATGTCGAAGTAATGGAATGGTTCATGAATGTTAAGGCCTACATGAGTTTATGCATGTATTTGATCATAAATGATGAGTTTTATTGCATTTTAGGGCCTCTAAATGAGTTGGATCATACAATTTGGTAGGTAAAATCAAATGATGTAAGGCATTGTGGGTGTCTGCCTTCAAAGTCGCGACACCATTCTATGGATGTCACGACATCAGCTCTCAACATCGCGATGTCCCTTATTGAAGTTGCGACACCAACCTACAACCTTTGAACTCGCGGCATTGCACTGATGAAGTTGCAACACCAAGCCTCTGTCATTGATGTCGCGACGTGAGTCCTCCATGGTTGTGACACCAACCCAAAAAACTTTGAAAACTTTGCACTTAGGTTCTCAGATGGTCTCAGGTTATCATAAAAGCTTTCATAAGTTCGTATAAACCTCGTATAAACCCTTAATAAGATTATATTATAGGTTATATTGATGTATTAATCTTAATAACTTCTATAAATATGTTAAATTGATTGGAATTATATTTGTAGTTGCTCAAAGAATGAATGTGACATTTCATAGCTCGGACTCCAAAGATCAAATCGAGTTTGGGGTGTCATCAATTATTTCTTTACCTTTACCCAAAAATCTAGATCTTTCTACATATGTTGAATGTTTTAAATTTATTAAATATTTTACTATCATAATATAGAATTCAAATAAGTTCAAATGATTAAAAAATTGGAGCAATTCCTTGTTGTCGATCCTCACTAAGATGCTTAAAGATATTTCTTTGATATCAAGTTGTCTTCATCAAAATTAATTGACTTTGTTATAAATATCTTATTAAGTGGATGTCCATCATGATCAAGATAAAGTTTTAATATACTTTAAATTCTAATAATTATTAAAATTAGATCTCTACTTGTTTTATACTTCTTATGACTATAAATAGAGACTCTGATGAAGCATTGTAATCATCCATTTTGATCAATAAAGTACATTTTCTATTGCTTTCATATTTTCTTTGTTCTTTATTCTTTCTATCTCTCTTTATTTTATAACATGTTATCAGCACGATCTTGCTCAAAGTGATAGTTCCTTTTATCGACGATCAAACTTATCCTTCATGATTTTCAATATCTTTGACGATAAGATGCTAAGTTTTTATAGGAAGTTTCTTTTATTTAATGTCTCATATATGATTATTATTTTTCATTCTTCTTTCATTATAATGCTATCATTGTTTTGATTAACTTATTTTACTTTTTGTTCTTAAGGATGGTGAAAGATTTGATACTGTTATCTATATGAAATCGAGAAGTAAGATTCACTCTCAAAGTTTTCTTTTGATATTTGCTTGGGGATGATCTCTTTTCTTCATTTCAAAGGATGTTTATAATCACTATTTCACATCCATGGTAACGTAAGTCAATCTAATCAACTTCTTTTGAAATTTGATTTGATTTCTATTAAAAAGTTCAATTTATATAATTCACTATCCGTATATTTATGAATTTATAAACACCTTCAAGCATTTAGTTATTGGGATTTTTATATGGAGATAAATATTTTTTTCATTTTTAATAGAATTGATTGGTTTAATTTTGATTTTGATTAAGATATATGATTATTGCAAAATGTGAGTAAAAATACGTACTTGTCATGAACTTTGGGATATTCACCATGTCTGTGATAATTTCATATCACTATAAAATTTGAGATAAAATTACGTCATAAGAGATGGAGGTTAGAAAATGTTTATGTTTAAGCTTTTATAGCTGTAAAGTTATTTTAATTTGACATTATAATATTTTTCATTTTGTTGTGGTATGATATATAAAATATATATTATCTAACCACAATGATTTATTAGTGACATGAATTTATTATTTGTTACGTTTAATATATGTTTTATTTATATCTATTCATTTTATTTTTATTTGAATAAATAAGATTTTATTTAAAATAAATTAAGCATTCATTAAGGTTATACAATAAAATGATTATATGCTCCTGAAGAGCTAATATTGCATCAAACTGTAAAAAGTTCTTTAAGAGCTTATATTTTAGCTCCTTGTGATGCAAAATTTTATAAAATATAATATTGTTTTTCAAATCAAGAAGATATATGTTGAATAAAACCTTCGTCTGTTTTACATTAAAATCATATATATAAATAACGTGAGATGCTCATGTATTTGTACTATATATATTCCCCGAAGGAATACATTACACTATATGATTGAAATATCTAATGTGCTCCTGCAGTAGCAAATATTGTGAAAATGACTTTAACAGTATTTTCGAATGATCTCATACCTTCTACTGGCTAAGCAAAATAATAAGTTACTAATGAAAAATTATGAAATTCTTCCCACTAGTTTTGCTTCATTCCCTGAAGTGAATGTAGCAGTACATAACAATTATGAAAAATGAAAATATAGAGATCATGATTGTTGTTGTAATTGAGGATGTGATTGGAGACTAATCATGACAACATGAATAGATAGATTTTGATTTAAAATCCATGCATGTTTTGCGATGGTGATTATGAAATAAAGAATCAATGGAGGCGTTTAGAAGTCTATTCTACTAGATTTATTGCATTCCCTGAAGTGAATGCAAACATAAAGAAAATAAAAGATATAATCATGGACCACTAAAAGTGGGGAACATAGTAATAAATAAGAGAACAATGAGAATTCTCAATATAACTCTTCAAAGGGTAAAGATAATTTATGTTATCAATGTGATATGAAAGAATATTGGCCACATATGTAGCATATGCTTAAATATTTTGTTTCTGTTAATATTCTTTGAGGAATGATATGAGAATGTAGTAATAAATTCTATCATTAGAGATAGAAAGTATTTATCTTATTTGGTACTAAAACAAACAAATATTATTTCAATATTTGATAGTAAAAAATTAGTCAAAAACTCTAGAAGAGCTAATATATTAATATCTTGTGATGGTTAATCCATTGGTTTTAAAATATATTTATAATGGATCTTATATTGAGATTGTGAATGAGGAAAAAATTATATTTCATATGAATCACTATTGCTATAAATATTTATTTTGAAAGGATGAAAAAGAGAGGATGGGGTTATTAATTTATATTTATTTTATAAGCTTTGTGATCTTCTTTTGTCATCATCCCCTTTAAGGGGCTGGAAGCAAAATACTTGACTATGAAAGATCTATTTATGAGAATAAAATATGATAATTATATCTAAAGCTCATTATGGTTGGATGCTCCTGAAGTTACAAATTTTGTTTTTAGATATTTGAAGATTTTGACATATTCCTCTGACTTAATATTGCATATAATTGTTTTAGATTTATATTTATTTTGTTGACTTAGTGACATTATAATATTCACATAGATTTAGACATTTCTAATAGTAAATGTCACAATAGCACTTACATATGGATACAAAATAAAAGAAATGATAGTAAAATTATTAATTTGTTACAATTTAGTACAATTGAAACACATGTTAAAGTAAACTAGAAGTTTACTGATACAAATGCATTTACTACTTGGCGTGACCAGTTAGACCATCCTGGATCATATATGATGTGAAAACTAATTAATAATTCATATGAGCATTCATTAAAGAACTAGAAGATTCTTTAATTTAAAAGAATTCTCATATGTTGCTTGTTCTCAATGAAAATTGATTATTACAAACTCACTAGCTAAAGTTGAGATTTAATATCTTATATTTCTCTAAATGAATATGGGCCTTTCATCCACCATGTGGATGGTTTTGATATTATATGATTTTGGTAGATGCATCTACAAAATAATCACATATGTGTTATCAATTTACAATTTGTCATTTGCAAGATTGCTTGTTTAAATAATTAATTTCATATCATGCAATTAAGACAATTCATCTTGCTAATATCGATGACTTTATATCTCAATCTTTATTGATTGAGTTTGAAAAAACTTTTGTAATAGTTTACGATAATGGTTTTAAGAAATTATTGATTGAACACATCTCGATTAATGTCTAAACTATTACTGATGGGCTCGAAACTAACTAATATTTCGACAAAGGCAAAGCGCATCTATCGAATGAGTAGTATAGCTTTGATGAGTCCGAAATATCGTATCCTGATCGTTGTTTTGCAATGTCAAAGTCTTAAAATTTATAAAAATAATGATCGAACACGAAAACTAACTATGACAACGATTTGAGGCAAGCGCACCTATCGAACAAAGAGTATAGTTTAGGCAAGACCAGAATGTCGAACCCAAAGGAACCAAAAAGTACTAATACTAACTCTTTTTTTATTATCTAGCCTAAGAATTAAGGGGAATTGTTTATCTAATCTAAAACTAACTAAACTAAAGATGTAAGGACAAGGAGAATGAATTGGGGAAAATAACTTGAGAAAAACCAATTGATTAAGACGATACCCAAGGAAGAATCCACCTAGACTTCACTTGTTATCTAACTCTGAACCAGACGATTTATTCACTTGACTTGATCCGTAAGATTCCCTAACGTATATTAATCCCTCTCTCGAGGCAACTAACGTCTAACCCTAGGTTGATTAATTGAAATCTCTTTCTAATTAAAACCCCTAGAATTGCATTCACTCGATCTATGGATTCCCATATTAGGTTTCACCCTAATCCGGCAAAATCTCGTCACCCTATCTCTAGGCGCGCGATCAACTCCGCTTAATTATGCTAGATCTACTCTTAGGCAGGACTTTGCTCCTCCACCTAAGCACATCACACTTGGAATTAATATCCTGAAATATCAAAGACAAGAATTAAGAACACATAATTAAGAACAAGTCAAATATTTATCATATTGTTCAGCAAACGATAACAAGATTCATCTTAGGTTTCATCCCCCTCAGGTATCTGAAGGTTTAATTCATAACAATAAAAGAATACATCTCAAAAGAAAAGATAAAAGAAAACCTAAGAAATCCCTAAAACCCCCTGAAGGAATTGAAGGAGAGATCCTCCATCTTGAGTATAATTCCGGCTTCTTAAGATGAATCAACTGGCTATCTTCGAGTAAATCCCCACAAATCTGCCCTCTTTGGCCTAGCTGGACGCCCTCTCACTAAAGCTCTGGGTTCCCCCGACAAAAGCCCTGGCAGAAGGCTTCTGCTGAACTCCCCCTTTAAGTTGCCCCCTAGGGTGTTTATATAAGCTTTGAGATGCCTTACTTGGCCCCTAAGTATCCTAATTCAAGTAGAATTCCTCCTAGGGTGTTTAAATAGGCTTTGGAATGTGTTTCTTTACCACCAAGTATCCTATTCCGAGTAAAACTCCTTTTGGCCGCGGCAGGGACACGCCCATGGCACACACCCCGTGTGAATCGTGGCCAAGCCGTGTTCGAGTTTGTTGATGAGGCACGGCCGTATGGTCATCGGGCCCAGGCCGTGTGAATTTCGTGATATGGCCCATTTATTTCGTTTTGGGCCCATTTTCCGTTCTTTTTATCATCTAGTGCTCTTCTGAGTATAAAACATGAAAACGAAGGATTAAGAGCACCAAATTACATAATTCAAGGATTAAATCATCCAAAAGCATGCTAAATGTGGGTTTAAAATATGTTACTTTTACGGTTTATCAATCCTCAAGGACTAAAATTACTAGTAATAACTATCTTTCTATTATTTAGCCTAATATTTAAAGGGATTTTTTTAATCTAAAAATCTAACTAACTATGCACGCGACAGAGAGTGAAGAGAGTATTCGAATAAACCAATGAATAAAGACAATACCCAAGGAAGAATCCACCTAGCCTTCACTTATTATTCTGACTCTGAATTAAACGATTTATTCACTTACCTTGATCCGTAGAAATCCCTAATTTATGTTGATATCTCTTTCGAGACTAAAAACAACTGACTCTAAGTTGATTAATTGAAATCTCTTTCTAATTAAAACCCCTATCCTCGCATTAACTCGATCTATGGATTCCCTTATTAGATTTGACTCTAATCCGGCAGATTTATATCGCCCTATTTCTAGGGTTGCAATCAACTCCGCTTAATTATGTTGGATCTACTATTAAACATGGACTTTTGCTCCACTGAATAAGCACATCAATCTTGAATTAATATTCCTGAAAACATTAAAACAAGGATTAAGAACACATAATTAAGGACAAGAATAAGTATTTATCATGTAATTCAAATTTATTAAATAATAAGATTCATCTAGGTCTCATCCACCCTAGATATTTAGGGAGTTTAGTTCATAACGTATGAGGAAAACATCTTAAAATTAAGAAAACAACAACACATAAAGAACCTAAAAACTTCTAAAGAACTTGATGGAGATCTTCCTTCGAGTAATTTCTTCGATCTACTCTCCGTCTCTTTAGGTCTTCTTCTAGTATGTATTTAGAGGCTTTTGAATGCTCAGAAACCCTAAAAATTGGGTTTTTCCGCGTAGAGGGAAGCAAGGTGCGAAATCGACACCGGCTGGCACATGGGCGTGTGGCCAGCCCGTGTGGCTCACATGGGCAAGTGCCCAGCCCGTGTGGATCCTGAAAACTCCAATTTTGGCCCCTTTTTCGCTCATTTTGCTCCCAAATGCTCTCCTAAGTATGGAAACATGAATTTAAGGGATTAGAAGCATCAAATTCACTAATTCTCATCATAAATCATCCAAAAATATGCCAAGAATGGAATTAAAATATGTTATATTTATGGTTTATCAAATATCCCCACACTTAAACATTTGCTTGTCCTCAAGCAAAATCATCAACTCGCAATTAAAATTAAGCTTTCTCAATTCATAATTCTCATCAATAATGTTTTATCATAATTCATAAATAATCACACATTGATAATTTAACTAAAAGAGCATTAAAGATTCAAACAATCCAAGTCACATATTTTTAAAGCATGAAAACATAGGTATTTCCCCTTGTCTAAATAATTACCTTTAATTCAAAACCGACAAAATTCGATATCCTCACTAAAGATTCACTCAAATCACTCAAAGTGTTTAAGGTTCAAAATTAAGCACTCATAAGTCAAAATGAAAAGTTATTGACATAGGCTTGCATGAAAATCAAATCTCCACCACTATAAAATGAGATGATACAAATCAAAAGGTCTTTAAAGGGTTGTAATGGGGCTTGGGTTAAAGGTGTGGTTAAAGGATAAAAAAGAAGGTTAAAATCAAGATCGAATTGACAATTTACCTAACTAGAAAAATAAACTAATACTGAATAATTACATCAATTGATAACTTATCAATAATAACACGAGCTTCTTCTCAAAATGTGAAATTAACCGTTTAAGCTCAAATAACATAGAACTAGAAATAATTAAAATAAATGTACATATATTTTTTTCACTTTTTTTTTTACTTTTTTTTTTTGAGTTAAGGATAAAAGAGATAATTTAACAACTGGAAGAAAATAACATAGCTAGGCAACTGACCAAATCAAATCTCGACAAAAAGGGGGTCAATATAACAGGAAAAATTCTCAATGAATCAAAAAGAATGAGTTATGGGTTAATATTAAGGGTAGATCAAGAAAAGGTTTATTAGGCTCAAAGGGGTTCACTAAGGGTTAATTATGAAGGTAGACCTTTTGGGATAAGTGGGTTAAAACCTAGGTGCCTTTATCATCTCAGTATATCACATTAAAGGTGTGGTCTCAATATGTATAATTGAAGCAAGTTCTAGAATAACAAATCAATACTGACACACTCATAACCAATAATAAAGTGAGAAAGAAAAGTGTATGCTCTAAAGGCTCAAAATCTCACAAAAATTACGGTTTTTTATGTCAATCTCGTAAATCTCGAACTTCAAGGTAATATTTAAATTTAGGGAAACAACTTAGCAATTTTTTTTTTATTCTGAAAATAGACTTATCATGCTTGATTCTCTAATGTCCTAAAGTTTAAACAATCAATGCACAATTACCTGTGATTTAATCCAAAACATATCAATAAAAATCATAAATCAATAAAAATTCATTCTAATAGTAAAATGAGAAAAATACTTAAGAACAAGATATAATTCAGGGATTTTCTAATAATCATATAAATAACCTCCACACACTTAAGATATACATTGTCCTCAATGTATGAATATATATAATGACAGTATCAGCCGAACATCATAAGAGAGGGAAAGAAGTGAAAGCGCCTCAATTTTTAGATGAATTAGTGGAATAGTGAAAGTGGAGTTGTGGACATAGCTAAGTGAAGTGCATGATATTGAGCAACTATTAAGAAAATAAACACAACTATGAAAGAGGATTAAAGGATTACTCGATTAGGAACAATCATAAAAATTAAAATAGAGTTCAAAATATATTAGACAATTCTTTAAAAGATAATAAGAAACATAAAATAAAAATAGAAATAAGATAAAACAAGAAGACAAAACAAGAAAAGAGAAAAGGGGTTAGGGTTTTTATGGGGTGACACACAGCGTAGGGTCCTTGTTGGGCCACAAGGTCGTGTCACACGCTTGTGTGGCTTGTTTTCAACCCGTGTTCGTCGAGGGAAAAAAATAGCCCAGTTGATAATCCGTAATATGAACATATTTTAATCCCACATTTAGAATATTTTTGGATAATTTAAGCCTTGAATTGTGGAATTTGGTGCTCTTAATCCTTTAATTTCATGTTTTATACTCAGGAAAGCATAAGAGGATGGAAAGAATGAAAAACGGGCTTAAAACAAACCAAATGGGCCATATCACGAAATCGACACGGCCTGGTCCCAAGACCACACGACCGTGCCCCTTTAGCAGGCTCGACCACGGCCTGAAGTCGATTCACACGGGCGTGTGCCATGGGCGTGTCCCTGCCGTGGCAAGGAGGAATTTCACTCAGATTAGGATACTTAGAGGCAAAGAAACTCATTCCAAAAGCCTATATAAACACCCTAGAGGCCAGCCTTTAAGGGGGCGTGCAGCTAGGCCAAGGAGCCAAGCCTGAGAGGTCAGAATTGTGGGATTCACTCAAAGAAAGCCAGTTGATTCATATCAAGAAGCCGGAGTTATACTCAAGACGGATGATCTCTCCTTCAATTCCTTCAGGGGGTTTTAGGGTGTTATTATGTTTTGTTTTTTCTTTTCTTTTTGAGATGTATTCTTTACGATTATGAACTAAACCTTTGGATACGTGAGGGGGATAAAACCTAAGATGAATCTTGTTATCCTTTTACTGAACTATATGATAAATGCTTGATTTGTTCTTAATTATGTGTTCTTAATTCTTGCTTTGATATTTCAGGATATTAATCCAAGTTCTGATGTGCTTAGGTAGAGGAGGAATAGACCCTGCCTAAGAGTAGATCTAGCATAGTTAAGCAGAGTTGCTCGCGCGCCTAGAGATAGGGTGACGAAAAATCGCTGTGATTAGGGTCAAACAAAATATGGGAGTCCATAGAACGAGTTAATGCAATTCTAGGGTTTTAATTAGAAAGAGATTTCAATTAATCAACCTAGGGTTAGACGTTAGTAGCCTCGAGAGAGGTATTAATATAAATTAGGAAATCCTACGGATCAAGTTAAGTGAATAAATCGTCTGGTTCGGAGTTAGATAACAAGTGAAGTCTAGGCGGATTCTTCCTCGCATATCGTCTTAATCAATTGGTTTCTCCTACAAGTCTTTTCCCAATTCCTTCTCTTTGTCTTTGCATCTTTACTTTAGTTGTTAGTTAATTTTAGATTAAATACCAATTCTCTTAATTCTTAGGCTAAATAATAAAAAGAAAGTTAGTATTAGTACTTCTAGCTCTTTTGGGTTCGACAATCCGGTCTTGCCTCTAAGCTATACTACTGTTCGATAGGTGCACTTGCCTCAATCGTTGTCGAAGTTAGTTTCCAGGCTCGATCATTCTTTATATAAATTTTTAAGACTCTGACATCATGATCACCAATCTTCACACGGCCTCGGACACGCCTGTGTGTCCAGACCGTGTGGTTCACACGGCCGAGTCGCACGGTCATGTGTATCATCCTTCGCTTCTCCCACGCCCATATGGAATTCCACACACCCGTGTGATCTCACACATGGCTGTGTGTATTGCCCGTGGAGCCCCCTGGCTTGTTTTAAATTTTGAAATTCGAAAAAATTAAGCTCCAGTTTTCACACGACCTAAGACACGCCCGTATGTCTAGATCAGCGGTGGTCCACATCGCCGCCACACGCCCCATGTGGAATATATTTAGGTCCTGTCTCTGCGATTTTTGGGAAAATTTTAGCCCTATTTCCATACGCCAAGGACACACCGTGTGTCTAGGCCATGTGGGTCAAAACCTGCATTTAGACATGAAAAGAAGTAAAAATAAACTAATTAGTAGGGTTAGTGCTTGGGTTACCTCCCGGAAAAGCTCTTATTTGTAGTCTAAGCTTAACTTACCTCTCATTCGTTTGGTCATGGTGGTTCGAGGAGTTGACACTCTCTCCCCGCCATCGCCTCTAATATTAAAGTAAGGTTTAAGTCAAGTGCTATTTACCTTAAAGGTGCCTAATTTAGAATGATTTACCTCGACTGTACTGTGTGGAAAGACATTCAGTACCATAAAAGGAGTTGCTCCGTTTGCATTGGGCTTTGAAGTGACAACTCGAGGGTTCGCTTTGTCCAACAGTACCTGGTCTCCAACCTTAAATTGATTAGTTTCATCTTGAAGCTCGTTATGATGTTGTTTAAGTTCTACATCGTGTATCCTTGGTTTCTCCTTAACATGCGTCTTCCATTCGTCTAATTCATCGATCTGAAGCCTTCGTTCTTCATGAGTTATTCTATTTTTGTTAGTTGAGCTAGACTGTGGCTCTATCACCTTTTCCCGAAGCCACAAGGTTACTCACATCAAAAGAACTTGCAATATCATCTCGATTACAAGATATCCTAATAGAATCACGAGCTTGGATTTTAATCGTGTCATCACCTACACAAAGTATCAATTCACCTGTGCCAACATCTATAATAGTTCTAGCAGTTGCTAAAAAGGGTCGTCCTAAAATTAAAGGTATATCACTATCCTCATCCATGTCTAAAAAAACAAAATCAACTGGGAATATGAATTTATCAATTTTTACGAGTACATCTTCAACAATACCCCTAGGAAATCTAATGTTTTTATCTGCCAATTGAATTTTCATTCTAGTTTGTTTGGGTTTCCCAAGACCTAGCTGTTTAAACATTTTGTAAGGCGTGACATTAATACTTGCCCCTAAATCAGCTAAGGCATTATTTACATTTAAACTACCAATTAAACAAGGAATAGTAAAACTCTCTGGATCCTTTAATTTGTTGGGTAGTTTATTCTCAGAAATGGCCGAAAGCATCGCATTTAGCTCCACGCATTTGACGCATTATCTAACTTCCGTTTGTTTGACAAAAGCTCCTTTAAATATTTAACTGAGTTGGGCATCTGCGAAAGAGCCTCAATAAACGGTAAGTTAATATGTAATTTTTTTGAGAGTTTAAGAAATTTACCAAATTGCTCATTAGTATGGTCTTTCTTCGTCGCATTGGGGTATGGCACTCGAGGTTTATATTCTTTACTTACCGGTTTCTGTGCACTGTGGCTCACCTCAACCTTACCTTTACTTACCACAATTTCTTGCCTCGATTCAGATTTAGATTCTACTAACCCTTCTTCGTCGCGCACAGTGATAGCATGGAGTTGCTCCCTCGAGTTAGTTTCGGTGTTACTTGGCAAACTGCCTTGTGGTCGTTCTGAGATCAGCTTAGCAAGCTGACCTATTTGGTTCTCGAGTCCTTGAATCGATGCTTGCTAATTTTTTAGCGCTGTTTCAGTGTTTTGAAAATAGTTTTCTGACACCGAGATGAATTTTGTTAACATCTCCTCAAGGTTCGGCTTCTTCTCCTGCTGGTAAGGTTGTTGTTGAAAGCCCGGAGGGGGTTGTGGTATCTGATTTCCTTGACCGCCCCATGAGAAATTAAGATGATTCTTCCAACCTGCATTATAAGTATTACTATAGGGATTATTCTGAGGCCTAGAACTATTACCCATATAGTGGACTTGCTCATTCTCTGTGCTCGGATTGTAAGATGGATATTCTATGGTGTTCATCCCTCCTCCATTTGTGTCGCATTGCATCACCAAATGTACCTGCGTAGAAACACATAAACCATCAATTTTTTTAAAAAGCTTTAGCTGGTTAGATAGCATGGTGACCGCGTCAAGGTTGAAAACTCCTACTGCTTTATTAGGATTTGTCCTCATGACTTGCCACTGATAATTATTCAGCGACATCTCCTCTATAAACTCATAAGCCACTTCAAGTGTTTTGTTATTTAGAGTTCCATCGGCGGCTGCATCAATCAGTTTCCTAGTTGAGGGGTTCAAACTGTTGTAAAAAGTTTGAACCTGTAGCCATAAAGGTAACATATGGTGAGGGCACCTTCTCAATAAGTCTTTATACCTCTCTCATGCATCATAAAGAGTTTCTAAATCCATCTGCACAAAAGAAGAGATATCATTCCTCAACTTTGTCGTTTTAGCCGGCGGAAAATATTTTAATAAAAATTTTTCGTTCATCTGTTCCCAAGTAGTGATGGAACCTCGTGGTAACGAGTTCAACCACTGTTTAGCTTTATTTCTTAAAGAAAAAGGAAACAATCGAAGGCGAATGGCATCATCAGAAACGCCATTAATTTTGAAGGTGTCACAAAATTCTAGAAAGTTGGCCAAATGAGTATTTGGGTCCTCATCCTGCAAACCATCAAACTGAACAAACTATTGAATCATTTAAATAGTGTTAGGTTTCAGTTCAAAATTATTTGCAACAATAACAGTCTAACAATACTCGATTCAAATTTCGCTAAATTGGGCTTAGCATAATCATACATAGTACGATGAGCAAGATTTTGATTCACCAGATTTGCGGCAACCACAGGAGGTAGCGGATGATTATCAGCCATTTCCTTGGTAATATTGGTATCGTCCTCTTGCTCTTCCTCTATATACTGTAGACTTCGCCTTATTTCTCTACGGTTTCTGCTAGCTATACTTTCAATTTCACTGTCAAAAAGCAATGGTTCTGACGGGTTCCTTCTAGTCATAAACTAAAAATACCTGCTAGAAGCAAATAAAATAAAAGTTAGTAAATTAAACTAAAAACAAAAATAAATTGCAATAAAAATAAAAATGGTTAAAGTAATAAAAATTAAGCGTTCCTAATATCTTAGTCCCCGGCAACGGCGCCAAAAACTTGATGGGCTCAAAACTAACTAATATTTCGACAAAGGCAAGCGCACCTATCGAACAGTAGTATAGCTTTGATTAGTCCGGAATATCGTATTCTCAAGGACTAAAATTACTAATAATAACTATCTTTCTATTATTTAACCTAATATTTAAAGGGATTTGTTTTAATCTAAGAATCTAACTAACTATGAACACGACAAAGAGTGAATAGAGTAACCGAATAAACCATTGAATAAAGACAATACCCAAGGAAGAATCCACCTAGACTTCACTTATTATTCTGACTCTGAACTAAACAATTCATTCGCTTATCTTGATCCGTAGAAACCCCTAATTTATGTTAATATCTCTTTCGAGACTAAAAACAACTGACTCTAGGTTGATTAATTGAAATATCTTTCTAATTAAAACCCCTATCATCGCATTAACTCGATCTATAGATTCCCTTATTAGATTTGACTCTAATCCTGTAGATTTATGTCGCCCTATTTCTAGGGTTGTGATAAACTGTAAAAGTAACATATTTTAATCCCACATTTAGAATACTTTTGGATGATTTATCCCTGGATTTATGTAAAAAGGTGCTCTTAATCCTTTCTTTTCATGTTTTATACTCAGGAGAGCACCAGAAGATGAAAAGAATAGAAAACGGCCCAAAACGGAGTAAATGGGCCATATCACGAAATCCACACGGCCTGGGCCCAAGCCACACGACCTGGGCCCAAGCCACACGGCCGTGCCTCATTAAACAGTGTCGAACACGGCCTGGCCACGACTTACACGGGCGTGTGCCATGGGCGTGTCCCTGCCGCGGCCAAGAGGAGTTTTACTCGGAATAGGATACTTGGAGGCAAAGAAACACATTCCAAAGCCTATTCAAACACCCTAGTAGGAATTCTACTTGAATTAGGATACTTAGGGGCCAAGTAAAGCATCCCAAAGTCTATATAAACACCCACGGGGGCAATTTAAGCGGGGAGTTCAGCAGAAGCCTTCTGCCAAGGCTTTTTTCAGGGAGGTTAGCTAGGCTAAGGAGCCAAGCCGAAAAGGTCAATTTGTGGGAATCACTCGAAGATAGCCAGTTGATCCATCTCAAGAAGTCGGAATTCTACTCAAAACGGCGGATCTCTCCATCAATTCCTTCAGGGGGTTTTAGGGATTTCTTATGTTTTGTTTTATCTTTTCTTCTAAAATGTTTTCTTTTATTGTTATGAACTAAACCCTTCATATACCTGAAGGGGATGAAACCTAAGATAGATCTTGTTATTGTTTTATGAACTATATAATAAATACTTGATTTGTTCTTAATTATGTGTGCTTAATTCTTGTGTTGATATTTCTGAGATATTGATTCAAGTTGAATGTGCTTAGGTGGAGGAGCAAAAGTCCCTGCTTAAGAGTAGATCTAGCATAATTAAGCAGAGTTGATCGCGCGTCTAGAGATAGGGTGACGAGATTTTGCCGGATTAGGGTGAAACCTAATATGGGAGTCCATAGATCGAGTTAATGCGATTCTAGGGGTTTTAATTAGAAAGAGATTTCAATTAATCAACCTAGGGTTAGACGTTATTCGCCTCGAGAGAGGGTTAGATTGTATGATGCATTGCATGGGGATAAGTTTATATGGATCGGAGGAATTGTACTGAAAGGCTTCGAGCCTAACTTACCGGCAGCTCAGCTGCAAACTACTGTCTAGTGCCACAACCGGTACTATTTGGAGTGTAGGGATGGGTGGGTTGATTATATCCCCATATGGAGTGTAGGGTTGGACGGAAATGGAATGTAGAGGCTGACTGGGTAGGACTTGTATACCGCATATTGTGATATTGTACTGATTACTGATAATGTAATGGGCCAAGGCCCAAATGCATGACTGCCTCTGTACTAGGATGGGCTAAAGCCCAAATCGACATCACACTAATTTCTGAATAGGGCTTAGGCCTGCATCATGATTGCCTTCATGCGTCTATTTGTGCTATTTGGGATTACACACTGAGTTTTCGAAAACTCATCCTTCTATTTTAACTGTACAGGTAAACCCCAAAGATAGGCGGATCGGTGCGGCGGAGGACTCAGCGGTGGCCACATGACCCATTTTGTTCTATTTTAGTACTTAATTATAATTTTGATTTTATTTTGAGGTAATTTACTGTAATAATGGCCTCTTTGGATTTTCATAGTTAATTTGGAATTTTTATTGTTTCGATTTACAACTGCTAGAAGTAGGAATGATCGAGTTTTCAAAACGAATCAAATGTTTTAACAAAATACACTCAAACACACAAACTGATTTAAAAAGCTTTCGCGATAAGTGACGTTTTGAAAATTAATATCGTTTTGAAAGAGAATACTTTTGTGATAATGAACTACATTTTGAAAATGAAAGATGCATCCTACAATTAACATAAGATTTTGTAATGAGGCTAATTTGAAAAAAGGTTTTTACGACAACTCATTTATTTCCAAAACACTACCATGTGACATCGCCAAGATTCGGCCATAATGTTTAGGCTGGGTTTGGGGTGTCACGGATCAAAATAGAAAGATGCAACTCAAGTACAATTAAATTTGTGTAGTTTTTGGACCAGTAGTCTAAATATCTAAATGTATAAAGCCAGTGAGGGTGCAATTGAAGTAGTTTTGCAAAAGTGGAATAAAAATATAAAGTTTTTTGCTAAGTCATGGCATTGATTATGAAAAGATATAATATTCTTTTGTGGTGGATGCAATAACCTTTAGATATATTATTAAATTGGCAATTCATAAAAGATTTAACTTGCGTCTTGATCGCGTGTCAGAGTCTTAAAATTTATATAAAGAATGATCGAACACGAAAACTAACTATGGCAACGATTTGAGGCAAGCGGACCTATTGAACAGTAGTATAGTTTAGGCAAGACCGGAATGTCGAATCCCAAAGGAACCAAAAGTACTAATACCAACTCTCTTTTTATTATCTAGCCTAAGAATTAAGGGAATTGTTTATCTAATTTAAAATTAACTAACTACTAAACTAAAGACTCTAAGACAAAGAGAATGAATTGGGAAAACAACTTTAGGGAAAACCAATTGATTAAGACGATACCCAAGGAAGAATCCACCTAGACTTCACTTGTTATCTAACTCTGAACCAGACGATTTATTCACTTGACTTGATCCGTGAGATTCCCTAACGTATATTAATCCCTCTCTCGAGGTGACTAACGTCTAACCCTAGGTTGATTAATTGAAATCTCTTTCTAATTAAAACCCCTAGAATTGCATTAACTCGATCTATGGACTCCCATATTAGGTTTCACCCTAATCCGGCAAAATCTCGTCACCCTATCTCTAGGTGTGCGATCAACTCCGCTTAATTATGCTAGATCTACTCTTAGGCAGGGACTTTTGCTCCTCCACCTAAGCACATCACACTTGAATTAATATCCCGAAAATATCAACACAAGAATTAAGAACACATAATTAAGAACAAGTCAAATATTTATCATATAGTTCAGCAAACGATAACAAGATTCATCTTAGGTTTCATCCCCCTCAGGTATCTGAGGGTTTAGTTCATAATAATAATAAAAGAATACATCTCAAAAGAAAAGATAAAACAAAACATAAGAAATCCCTAAAACCCCTGAAGGAATTGAAGGAGAGATCCTCCGTCTTGAGTATAATTCCGGCTTCTAGAGATGAATCAACTGGCTATCTTCGAGTAAATCTCCACAAATTTACCCTCTTTGACCTAGCTGGACGCCCCTTGACTAAAGCCCTAGCAGAAGGCTTCTGCCGAACTCCCACGCTTAAGTTGCCCTCTAGGGTGTTTATATAGGCTTTGAGATGCCTTACTTGGCCCCTAAGTATCCTAATTCAAGTAGAATTCCTACTAGGGTGTTTGAATAGGCTTTGGAATGTGTTTCTTTGCCTCCAAGTATCCTATTCTGAGTAAAACTCCTCTTGGCCGCGGTAGGGACATGCCCATGGCACACGCCCGTGTAAGTCGTGGCCAGGCCGTGTTCGAGGCTATTGATTGAGGCACGGTCTTGTGGTCTTGGGCCCAGGCCATGTGGATTTCGTGATACGGCCCGTTTACTCCGTTTGGGCCCGTTTCTCGTTCTTTTCGTCCTCCAGTGCTCTTCTGAGTATAAAATATGAAAAAAAAGGATTAAGAGCACCAAATTACACAATTCGAGGCTTAAATCATCCAAAAGCATGCTAAATGTGGGCCTAAAATATGTTACTTTTACGGTTTATCACGTCTAATGGTTATTGTTACAACCTTTTATGAATCATTATATAGTAAAGTTTATATTAAAATCCTTGAAGGATTTAGGATGCTAGAAGCATATTGAAATTCTCAAGAAATTGTTCATTTATATGAAATGAAATAATTTGAACATATGTGGTAAATTTGACTTAGTGACTAGTAGTTGAAGGAGGATTATAAAATGATCCAAAATACCTATTTGTGTTTTTATAAAAGAATCATGATTAAAGTTTGTTATAATTATTGTTGAATCTCTGAAGAGATCAAAATATATTTCCCCAAATTTCCCTCACTCATGACTTTTAAAAAGAATGGTAATATAAATGCTTAGCAAATACATTCAAATAGTTATTTGAAAAACTAGTATTCAAGATTGAATACATAGAATATGAGAAAATATGTGATGTTTTCATGAGGAGGAGTAAATCCGCGTTGCACTCTTTTTCCCTTAATCGAGGTTTTGTCCCATTGGATTTTCCTGGTAATGTTTTTAATGAGGCAGCATATTAGCATATTATAGATTGTGTACTCTTTTTCCTTCATTAGGTTTTTATCCCATAGGGTTTTTCCTAATAAGGTTTTAATGAGGAACATTATCTACCAATAGACATCCAAGGGGGAGTGTTATGAATATCTTATTAAGTGGATGTCCATCATGATCAAGATAAAGTTTTAATGTACTTTAAATTCTAATAGTTATTAAAATTAGATATCTACTTCTTTTATACTTCTTATGCCTATAAATGAAACTATGATGAAGCATTGCAATCATTCATTTGATCAATAAAGTACAACCTCTATTGCTTTCATATTTTCTTGGTTCTTTATTCTCTCCATCTCTCTTTATTTTATAACACGTTATCAGCACGATCTTGCTCAAAGTGATAGTTCGTCAATCAAATTTATCCTTCATTGATGCGTCGTTGAATGCACCAAAATATGTCCTACTCCCTGTAAAATAACGAAAATAATAGTAAATGGTAAGTAGGGTCGAATCCACATGGATCAGATTATACAAATGCCTGTTTCTCGAGATCCTGGGCAGAATCGTGCCCAAGAAAACCTGCAATCCTAGGAAAATAAAAAAAACAGAATTAATAATTTCGATTTGGAATAAAACAGAATATAAAATGAATTGAAATCGTGAAAGTAAATTGCGAAAATAAAAAGGAAAATAAAAGAGTTTAAAGAAGAGTGAGTTTTCTTATTTGGCGAGATTCTAGCCTCCGGTTGTCTCGTTCCTCCTTGGGTTCAATCTTCGGGTTTTGGATGACCCTTCTCTGCCCAAGTAAGCCAGTTATAGTGGAAGAGGACGCCTACGACCACCAGCTCCAAGAGTTTTACCTTACGAATTTAGGGAGCCTGACTCTAGCCTGCTATTGCTCTTGTGGAGTCATTTACGCTAGATCAACGTTTCTCAATGGCGAATCCCACGCCATTTTGTCTCTTGGGCTCGCTAACCTCTGACGCAGTAAGCTCACGAACCGGCGGTGCAATCCTCCCAAAACACACAAAGCGGCCGCCTTTGCATACGTTGAAAGGGTTACTTTTAAAGGGACCTGGACGGAAGCGTCAGCCCCGTAATGCGGAGAAACAATGAATACCTGGGTGAGAAAGTTAAGTGCGGGTTCTAAGCCTCAAGAACCTTTTTGGGGAATTTGACAACCTTCGGCTAGATAGATTTTAGTGGTTCATAATTGTAGTGGGAAAGAAAATAAATATAAAAGTATGAAAAAGGGAATTTTTATTGAAAGAAAAACAAAGGAAGCACAAAACACTTATGGGAGAGGAGTGTACAGAAAAAGATGAACAACCAAAATGAGTCACTCCATCCCCTATTTATAGTGCTTAAGGTAAATGGACTAGTCCTACTCAAACTCCCAAAGATAATTACAATTTAATTAAAGATAAATAGAGATAAATAAAGAAATTAAATAATCCTAGATAATTATCCTAATATTAATTATCCTAATATAATAAAAAATGGAGTTTGATAAAGCAAAGTCTCTTCTTTTTGCATTTCAATCCCTCTGCCCTCCATGTTTGTACTTTTGGCACCATCTTTTCCATTTGTTGCACATTGGTCCATTTTTATCTTTAATTTCACAATTTTGGCCCTCAATTTTGCATTGGTCTCCAATTTAGTCCCTAAGAGATAAAAGTCCATAAATAGCCCAAATTAGTAGAATCACATTCAAAATTAATATATAATTAGCACATAAAAACATGTCATTCTAGAGTGTTATCAAATCCCCTACTTAGCCCATGCTTGCCCTCAAGTATGGTTCCTATCCACAGAAAACTAGATCCTCAAAGAAATTCTACTCCAAAGTTTTATAAAGATTAGTCAAAAATGCATATGAAAAATAAAGAGAACTTCTAAGCTTGCTTTAAGTAAAACAGAAAAAGTTTTCTAATTAACACACACAAAAATTAAAATCGTCTTGAATTATTTCATGCTATTTAGGTAAATTACCAAACCTACTAAGACACTCTATTTATTTCCGCTTTTAGTCCCCAACTGAAATTTTATTAGTACTATATTTTTTTTCTTTTCTTTTCTTTTCTCTTTTTTTTCTTTTTCTTCTTTTTTTCTTTTTTTTCTTCATTTTTTTTCTTTTTTTTATTTACTTAGGAATATATTTCTGGTTAGCGGAGTTTTACCCATCACGTCACACAACCTTTTGACGCGAAGTAGAATGACAACCCAAGCACCCTACCCCGGTTACTCAATCAGTCACGTTCTGAGCCATACTCATAACCTTGGCTAGCGGAGTTTTACCTATTACGTCACAAAACCTTTTGACGCGAAGTAGAATGACAACCCAAGCACCCTACCCTGTTACTCACTCGACCACGTTCTAAGCTGTACTCATAACCTTGGAAATATTTATTAATCACAATTTTCGCGAAATATAAACTTCAAGAGGACCTAAGAGAAATAATCAAGTGTCAAAAATAAGTTTTAGTAACCACCTAATAGTCATGAACATAACTTAGGCATGCAAACGTATTAAGTGTCCACTTGATATTAAACTTGATCAATTTTATGAAAAGCAAGATAGAGTTAACTTATTAATCATAAATATTATTGGCCTAATAAGAATAAAACAATGGAGATAAAATCAAACAGACAGAATCAGAATTAACTCAGTGGCCAAGAATCATGCATGTGGGTCAAACAGTGGCAAGTCGTGGGCAAATTCTTGGGCATGATTAGCGACAGAATGTTCTAAAAAAAATATGGACAACCTAAAAGAGCCTCAAGCAGCAAACACAAATCTCAGCAGAATATGACAGTAATACGAAGAGTACCTCCCCTCTACTTAAAACACATTGTCCTCAATGTGGATGCAAAAGAAATAAATAGGAAGAAAAGTTTAGAAAAACTCCCCGTTAGGCTACTGAGCTACTGTCGATTGCGGATGAGAGCGATGAGTTCGGTGAGCTACTCGCTAACAGTGTCGAGTCGAGCCTCAATGCACTCTAAACGTTGTTCAACAATCGATGGTGGTTGGGTTGGAGCGGGTGCTAGTACGTTAGGTTGATGTCGCTGTCGGAAGACGCGTTCGGATGGTGTAGAACAAACACACGGGGGAACAAAGTGGAAGGAGGACGGAGTGCCAAGTAGTAGTCCCATGGAGTCGAGGCAACGGGCATCTAAAGGATCGGCCTGACAAGCAACATGTAAATCTAAAATAGGAGCGTTAGGACCATGCAAAGAAAACAACAGTTGTGTAATAAGTGAACCTAAAATGAGAGGTCGTTTAGCTTTGATAACATGCTCGAATTGAAGTGCAAACCAATAACCCAAATTAACCGGACGACCGGTATACATACACCATAAAAAGAAGAGCTCCGTCTTTGAGACGTTTACCGGAGCGTCTCGACGGCCTGAAAAATTATAAGCTAAATAACGGTGTATGTAACATAAAGCAGGGTCGCGAAACCATAAATCCTTCGATGTTTTTGGGCTATATGTAGTCTCGACATTATTAGTTAACAAAGAAAAAACCTCAACAGCTTTGAAAGCAGTAGGAAATGTACACAAACTGTTCTAAAAATCCTGAGACATAGCATACTCTTTAGTTACAAAAGATAAAGCAATATTAAAATCAATAAGAGATAAACTATGCATCTTACCTAACAGCCGAAATTTGACAACACCAGCTGTGTCAATCAAAACAGGATTGTGCCGATTAAATTGAAAGGTAGAATAGAATTCAAAAACAAGTTCATAATAGGCAGAATAAAGGACATCAAAATTTCCAACCCAGCCAATATTCTTGAAATAATCGTTAACAGCAGTTTCAATATTGAAGGCAGCCAATACAGGAATCGACAGACACTTACAAGGCACAATCGTTTTATGGCAGAGGAACTCGTACCTGTCCCGAGCAGTAGAAGATGTGAAAGAAAGGTTACCGTGCAAATGGCCCTCCGGAGGTAAAACGTTGACGCGAGAACGGTATGTTCGGCCCCGAGAAGGTATCGGGCAGTGCTCATTGGTCGGGGTCGAAGTGTCGACAGAAGCGTTGGAGGAAGAACCCGATGTGGCGTTGATTGCTCGGGCCGCACATTGGGGTGGCCGATGCGACGGTCCGGGTGACGCATGGTGTGACGGTGGCGAAGAACACTCCGTTGGTCGGGGCGTTGAGAGGAGTCGTGGTCAGTCGTCGTGCGAAGGAGCGGGATTGGGGGAATTGTGGCCAATGGTCGGGGAAGAAGCCGAACGGCGTGGAGAGGGTGGCGGATGGCGAGTTTGTATGCGCACGAGGAGCCACGGAGGGTGTGGGGGCATAAGGCGTTGAAATGCTTGTATGTGGGGGCGAAGGGGTAGTGGGCAAAGCGGTTTGGGCGGCGGTTGTGAAGGAAGTTGAGGAAGGAGAGGGGGATGTGCGTGCGGCGGCAAGGAAATAGGAGAAAGAAAGTGTGAAAAGTGTTTAGGTTTTGGGGGTTTTAAGTAGCTGATAAGGGGTGTTTGGCTGCAGGGTTAGGGAACTCTAAGCTGGTATAATCCAGTTTGGCTGCAGGGATATGGAATTCTTGACAAGAATAAAACCTGGAATAGAGGATGTTTGGTACCTTGGATAGGGTTGTTTGGCTCTGTTTTGTCCCCCTTTCTTGCTGAATCTTTGCTCCGTTTGACCTGATCAAAGAAGAGAATTTTTATTAATATTTAAATAATAATTAAAAAAAAGAACAATAAATTAAAAAAAAGAAAAGGAAAGGAAACACTAAATAGTGAATAGAAACAAGAACAAAAACTAAAAGAAAAATAAATATTGGGTTGCCTCCCAACAAGCGCTTGTTTTACGTCATTAGCTCGATGACTCAAATGGTTCTACGGTGGCTCAAAATAAATCTTTTAATCATGTGAGCTTGGAAATTCTCATTTTTTATCACATCCACCATCTTTGGGTTTAATTGTCCTTGCGCCTTTTTCATTGGTTTCATATTTTCCTCCAAGGGGTTAATCCCTTTTAATTCGGCAATGGTCTCATCATCCTCCAAAAATGTGAATTTGAGATGCTCGAGAGGTGATTTTAAATTTGGATCTGATGCCTGCACAACAGAAGGTAGAAGTTTAGTATCCATAGGAGCCAATAATTTATTAACAGATTCAAAATCATCAAACATCATTTTAGATTTATCTCCATAAATTGACTCAAAATTTTCTTCCACTAAAGAGTCAATTATGTCGACACAATTTACGCTCAAGATTTCACTGGGATGGCTAATGGCGTCGTAGACATTAAACTTCACGATCTCCCCATCAAACTCCATCGTGAGAGTTCCACTTTGAACATCGATTTTAGTACTAGCCGTACTAAGGAACGGTCGTCCTAACAAGAGATCTGAAGATCCGGGAGCACTATCCTCCTCCATTTTTATCACATAAAAATCTGTAGTAAAAATAAGTTCGTTAACTTTTACCAACACGTCCTCGAGGCTTCTTCGGGACGCACAACGGACCTGTCTGCCAGTTGAATGATAACACCTGTTTTTGTTAAAAAACCTGCGTTAAGTGATTCATAAATAGAATATGGCATCACATTTATGGAGGCTCCTAGATCACACATAGCCTTTTTAATCCCCAAATGACCTATTTTGCATGGTATTGCAAACATGCCCCTATCCTTACATTTTGCCGGCATTTTTTGCTGTAACACTGCGGTCACATTTTCACCTACATTCACCCTTTCATTACCTGTTAACTTCCGTTTGTTGGTGCAAAGCTCTTTAAGAAATTTAGCATACCTCGGTATTTGCTTGATGGCATCCAACAACGGAATGTTGATCTCGACGTTCCTAAATGTTTAGAGGATTTCCTTGTCCTCCTTACCTCTTCGACATTGGTGGAATCATTTTGGAAATGGAGGTTGAATTATGGGTAATGGGGGTTTCGGTCGGACCTGTTCGTCTTTCTCTGGATTTTCCTGGGCGATTTCTTGGGCATGATTTCTGTCAGGAATCGATTCCAGTACCTTTCCACTTCGCAGCGTCACTGCATTTGCGTTTTGCCTTGGGTTTGGTTCTGTTTGTGACGGCAGCTTCCCTTGAGAGTTCAATTTCTCAACTGATATGGTCAGTTCTCTTATAGATGCCTCGGTTTTCTATTGAAAATCCTTTATTTCTCTTTGGAAATTAAGAGTTTGCTGTTGAAAATCAAGGACATTAGCTGCTAATTTATTGACCATGGTTTCTAAGAAATTACCTGAATCTCGAGGCTGTTGTGGAAGCTGATTTTGGTATGGCTGGTTATTTTGTGGATTGACCCCATAACTCAAGTTAGGATGGTCCCTCCACCCTGGGTTGAAAGTATTAGCATAGGGATCATAACGCCTTTGTGGTGGGCCAGGAAAGTTTCCCACTACATCCAAATGAGCCATAGTGTCATCAATCAAAATGGGACATGCATTAGTTGTGTGCTCCGATGTAGCACATATTCCACATAACCGAGCTAGTTTAGCTTTTTCTGCAACAAGAGAGCTCACAATATTAGTAAGTCTATCAAGTCTATCTTCTATGGAAGAATTACTTAGCTGGTGAACCCTTCTAGGGGGTTCAGGATTGGCTTGGGACAGCGCAAGGGACAGCGCCTTCTGATCCCGCGCAAGGGACAGCGCCTTCTGATCCGAGATCGGTTACTAGCGGTCAAGGGGAAGAAGCTAAACAAGCTTTCTTCCAAATGATGAGTGAGTGGTTCACTCAGTTTGTAAAGAATAACCCGACTATTTTACAACTTCCGCCCCCGGGTAATCCCCCTCAGACATCAGTTGTGCCTTCAGTGATGGGTGTAAATCTGTTGAATAAGCCTCCGGTTGATAAGATTCACAAGTATGGGGCTGAAGAATTCTGAGCTACCAATGATGATGATGCTGAAAAGGCTGAGTTTTGGTTAGAGAATATGATTCGGGTATTTGACGAACTGTCTCTGACTCCGGATGAATGCATAAAGTGTGTTGTATCGTTACTCCGAGATGCAGCTTATCAATGGTGGAAAACCCTAATTTCTGTTGTTCCGAAAGAGCGAATTAAATGGGACTTCTTTCAGAGCGAGTTTCGAAAGAAATATATCAGTGAAAGATTCGTTGATAAAAAATAGAAGGAATTTCTGGAACTAAAACAAGGCCGAATGACTATTTCAGAATATGAACGAGAGTTCATGAGACTGAGTCAGTACGCTCAAGAATGTGTATCATCTGAAGCTATAATGTTCAAAAGATTTGAAGACGGACTTAATGAAGACATCCGTTTGCTGGTTGGTATTTTAGAAATAAAAGAGTTCATTGTACTCGTTGACCGAGCTTGTAAAGTCGAGGCACTCGGAAAGATAAAAGAAAAGTCGAGTCCGATACTCGAGATATGAGAAAGAAATTTGAGTAAATCATTTCAATCATCAAAAGATTCAGGGATAATGTGAGATATTCGAACGTAAATCAATCTAGACCGCAAATGAGTTCCAAAACTCCAACAACTTCAGATGAGCTGATGTTGGTAATGTCCGGATCGAGAGATCAAATGTAAACATCATGGAAAAAGACATTCGAAAGTCAGTAGATTAAACGGCGTGAGCTTGCTTCGGATGTGGATCATTTGATCATTTTATTCATGATTGCCCCGAATCATCCAAACCGAGAGACTATTCGTAATCGAGATCCGATGATGTACCCGGAGAGGTAGACTTTTGAAGAATGTAAAGAACATCGCTGGTAGCCGAGAGAACTACGAGAGATAATATTGTTAGATTTGAAGCTAGAGCGCCTGCCAGAGCGTATGCTGTACGAGCTCGAGAGGAAGCTTCGCCGCCTGACGTTATAACGGGTACTTTTACTCTTTATGATACTTCTGTGATTGCTTTGATAGACCACAGTTCTACGATTCATATATATGCATGAATTTAGTGTTCAACAAGACTTTGCCTGTAGAGTCTACTGAGTTTACTATTAAAGTATCGAACCCCTTAGGTAAAAGTGTTCTTGTTGACAAAGTATGCAAGAACTGTCCGTTAATGTTTTGAGATATCTGATCCCTGCTGATCTGATGCTTTTGCTATTTGATGAGTTCGATATTATTCTGGGTATGGATTGGTTGTTTTTGCATGATGCTATTTTGAACTGTAAAAGAAAGACTATTGATTTGAGATGTTCGAATAATGAGATCGTACGAGTGGAGTCTAATGATTTGAGTGGACTGTCTACTATGATAATTGTTTTGAAAGCTCAAAGTTATGTGAAAAAGGAATATGAGGCATATTTTACTTATGTTATTGACTCAAAAGTGTCTGAAAAGAAAGTTGAGTCAGTGCCTGTTGTCTCTGAATATTCTGATGTGTTTCCGGAAGAATTGTCGGGTTTGCCTCCGATACGTGAAGTTGAATTTGGTATTGAGTTGATACCGTACTACACCTATTTCAATAGCTCCGTATAGAATGGCACCAACAGAGTTGAAGGAGTTAAAGTCACAGTTGCAAGAGTTGACTGATAGGGGGTTCACTAGACCGAGTTTCTCGCCTTGGGGTGCTCCTGTTCTATTTGTGAAAAAGAAAGATGACACAATGAGGATGTGTATTAATTATCGTCAGCTGAACAAAGTGACTATAAAGAACAAATATCCATTGCCCAGGATTGATGATTTATTTGATCAGTTAAAATGAGCTACTGTATTTTCCAATATTGATCTGAGATCGGGATACTATCAGTTACGAGTGAAAGATTCAGACATTCCGAAGACTGCTTTCAGAACGAGGTACGGGCATTATGAGTTCTTAGTTATGCCATTTGGACTAACCAATGCTCCTGCTATTTTTATGGATCTGATGAACAAAATTTTCAGACCGTACCTAGATCAATTTGTTGTCGTATTTATTGATGACATCTTGATTTATTCACGGGATGAGACTGAGCATGCCGAGCATCTGAGGATTGTGTTGCAAACTCTGATAGAGAAGCAATTGTACGTAAAATTTAGCAAATGTGAATTCTGGTTACACGAGGTTAGTTTTTTGGGGCATATTGTGTCAGCTTCTAGAATTTGAGTTGATCCGATCAAGATTTCTGCTATTTTGGATTGGAAACCTTCGAAGAACGTGTCTGAAGTCCGTAGCTTTCTGGGCTTTGCTGGTTATTTCTGCAGATTTGTAAAAGGATTTTTAGTGATAGCTACTCCGATGACAAGACTACTTCAGAAGGATGTTAGATTTGAATGGTCTGATAGATGTCAAAGAAGTTTTGATCAGTTGAAAACTCTATTAACAGAAGCTCCGGTGTTAGTACAGCCAGAATCGGGTAAAGAATTTGTGATTTACAGTGATGCTTCATTAAAAGGTCTGGGATGTGTTTTGATGTAGGAAGGCAAAGTTGTAGCTTATGCTTCAAGACAATTAAAGCCGCATGAAAAGAATTATCCGACGCACGACCTTGAGTTAGCTGCAATTGTGTTTGCACTTAAGATTTGGCACCATTATTTGTATGGTGAGAAATGTCACGTGTTTTCGGATCATAAAAGTCTGAAATATCTAATCACTCAGAAAGATTTAAACCTGCGTCAGAGAAGGTGGCTAGAGCTGTTAAAAGATTATGAACTTGTGATAGATTATCATCCGGGTAAAGCAAATGTTGTTGCAGATGCTCTGAGTAGAAAATCGTTGTTTGCATTACGAGCATTGAGTACTCAGTTGGATTTGTCTGATGATTGTTCTATGATAGCTGAATTAAAAGCAAAACCATTGTTTATGCAACAGATATGTGATGCTCAGAAATCTGATAATGAGTTAACAACAAAACGAGCTTAGTGTGATTTGAATTCTGAATCTGAATTTCAAGTTGTTGATGATTGTTTGAGATTTCGAGGTCGTATCTGTGTTCCGAGAAATCCGGAGTTGATTCAGCTGATTTTGAGTGAAGCACATAACAGTTGTATATTTGTTCATCCGGGGAGTACTAAAATGTATCACGATTTGAAGCAACACTACTGGTGGTCTGGTATGAAAAGAGATATTTCTGACTATGTGTCAAAATGTTTAATCTGTCAGCAAGTTAAAGCTGAACATCAAGTTCCGTCTGGGTTACTTCAACCAATTTTGATTCCTGAGTGGAAATGGGATAGAGTAACGATGGACTTTGTTTCTAGTTAGCCTCAGACACCGAGAAAGAAAGATGCGATTTGGGTCATAGTTGATCGATTAACTAAATCTGCCCATTTTATTCCGGTAAGATCTGACTATTCACTTGATAGATTAGTCGAGCTATATATTTCTGAGATTGTTAGATTGCACGGGGTGCCACTATCCATTGTGTCAGATAGAGATTCGAGGTTTACATCGAGATTCTGGAAGAAACTGCAAGATGCTTTAGGCACGAAACTTCATTTCAGTACAACCTTTCATCCGCAAACAGATGGTCAATCTGAGCGGATTATTCAGATTCTTGAAAATATGTTAAGATGTTGTATACTTGAGTTTAATGGATCGTGGGAACAGTATCTGCCTTTGATTGAATTTGCATACAATAACAGTTTTCAGTCGAGTATCAGAATGGCACCATATGAAGCTTTGTACGGACGTAAATGTCGTACACCTCTGTATTGGACCAAGCTCAGTGAGAATAAGCTATATGGGGTCGACTTGATAAAAGATTCAGAACAGAAAGTAAAACTGATCCGAGATTGTTTGAAAATGGCATCTGATCGTCAGAAGTCATATGAAAATAGCATCTGATCGTCAGAAGTCATATGCAGACTTGAAACGGAAAGATATAGAATTTGAGATCGGCGACAAAGTATTTCTGAAGGTGTCACCGTGGAAGAAAGTGCCCCGTTTTGGACGTAAAGGCAAGTTGAGTCCGAGGCTCATCGGGCCTTATGAGATCATTGAACGTGTCAAGCCTGTTGCATATAGATTAAGATTGCCCTCTGAATTAGAAAAGATCCACAATGTGTTTCATGTCTCGATGCTCCGTAGATATTGAGCCGATCCATCACATGTAATTGCTCTATCTAAAATTGAAATCCGATCTGATATGACATATGAAGAGGAACCGATTCGTATCTTAGCTCGTGAAGTGAAAGAGTTGAGAAATAAGAAAATTCCGCTAGTGAAAGTATTGTGGAACCGACATGGAATAGAAGAGGCTACGTGGGAGCCTGAAGATTCAATGAGACAGCAATATCCGAATCTGTTTAACGGTAAGATTTTCTGGGGACGAAAATCCCTAATGGGGAGAATTGTAATATCGGTTTATACCTAGTCGAATAGTGGTTTCGGGACCACAAATCAGTCTGTATAATATTTTTAATATTATTTTCTGTGCCGTTGATATGTGACTAAGCATGTGGTAAATTTTCGTAAATTAATTTGTCTGTTCGTGTGTTAATTTGAGCAAAGGATTGATTTGCATTAAATGTGAAAGTTGTATGCTATTTGTTTAAGTACTAATGTGTTGTGGCTTTTTAAAGTTATGGCCTTAAATGGCAATTGAACCACTATTTAGTTAGTGGGTGGTTATGGTAAAAAATGACCTTGTTATTTATGTTATAAAAATTTTGTTTTATAAGGTTAAAATTGAAAATGAATTGTTAAGTCATATATTAATAAAAGAAACTAGTGTAATGGCTTTAATTTGTCATTGTTCTTGCCGAAAATCACCAAAGAAAAGAAAGCTTGGAAGCTTTGTACATCCGGCTACTATCAAGCCAAAATTCAAGGTTTGTTTTAATCGGTTTTCGATAATTTTTACGTTTTTGCAATCATTGCTTTGAGAGCTACAAAACCCATGTCTTAATTTTACAAATTGATGATGTTTGTGTGACATGCCATTAAAGATATGTCAAGCTTTTTGATGATTTTTTATGTTAAATGAAAGTTTTGAGCTAGATGAACATGTTTTGTTCTTGAAGTTTTGATGAATTTAGCTAAATAGGGCTAAATTGTGAAAATATTATTTTGGAGGATTAAATTGTGAATTTGATGAAATTTTTGGACTTATATAGTCCCTAGGGAGGTTCGGCTATGCATGGGTGTGAACAAATTAAGTGAATTTGATGTTTTGTGAAAAATGGATTAAATTGATAAATTGTGCAATTATGAAGGTTAATTTGAAAATTACCCTAAATGTATGTCTTTGGATTGAATTGACTGAATAAGTGAATAAAAAAGCTAATTCTGAATATGTTTAGATCAAGAACCAAGGAAAACGGTTTAGATCGCAGGAAAGCGAAAGTAAATGAATAGCCATTTTCATTCCGATAAACCAAATCCGAGGTAAGTCATTATGCAAATAAACATACTTGTATGAAATTATAATTGTTCATATGACTAATGTTGATAATGGATGTTTATGAGAGGTTATGCATATGAATTCCGAGATAAGTTCTATATAGTGACTAAGTCTGAGAAGTCCCATGTGAACCTAGGAGTAGTTAGGATTAGCTATGTCATGACATAGGTTTCTTTTCTGTTATATCATGTAAGACCACATCTGGAACGTTGGTGTTGATTTGAGATTTCGTGTAAGACCTCGTCTGGGACGTAGGCATCAATATGAATTTTGCGTGTAAGACCACGTCTGGGACGTTGGCATCGATATGATCTGTACATGTAAGACCATGTCTGGGACATTGGCATCGTAATGATTCGTGTAAGACTCTGTCTGGGACAGTGACATCAATGTCTGAATGCATGTAAGACCTCGTTTGGGACGTTGGCATTTTACAACCATTCTGAGTTTTCTGAGTATCCTATTAGATTCTTTACGGTTCAACGGGCAAGTTTGTGATACGAAATAGCCATGTAAATAGTGAATTCAATTCAGGTACGTTGATTTATACACTGAGTGTATATAAGGTGAGTTCCTATGTAACCTTGCTATGATGGTTATAAACCTTTGAAATAGTTTTGTGCATAAAAGGCTTTTGGAATTTATGAATGTGGCAAATGTGGCCAATAGTATGAACCAATGTATATATGTGAGAGGATGTTATGTATATGAAATGTGCCTATATTTATATATGCTTATATACTAGTCTATTAAGTTTATTTGTATATGACTCACTAAACTTTAGAAAACTTACTTTGTGTATATGTTTTCTCTGTTTTATAGGTCGTCAAGCTACTGAAGGCTCGGGACCGTCAAGGATCATCATCACACTACTAAACTTATTTTGGTACCTTTTTGAGAATGAATATAGCTAAATATGGCATGTATAGGCTAGATATGTGTAAATGTTTATGAAGTGAACTTAGCCATGTGTTTTGGCAAGAATTGAGTTGGTAATATACTTGAATGTATGAGTTATATGATGCAAATTTTGATATGTTTTGATGCTGATGAAATGGTTAAGTTTGGATTAGCAAATGGATGATATATGCTTGAGATGATGTGGGTTTTAGTTTGTAATTTGGTAGGAAGGGAATTAGTATTGAATGTGTTTATGGAATGTTCATTTTGGTATGTTTTTTGTTGCCATATATGCATGAAATGAGATGAATAATGATGCTTGTAGGTATGACCCTTTTTTTGGGTGGCATTTTGGCCTTGTAAATGGCCTATAATGTCACACGGTTGTCGCACACGGGCATGCCTAAGACCGTGGTTGTATTGGCAGAATATAGCTTAAATAGCACACGGCCTCGACATGTGCGTGTCATCTGGCCGTGGTGTACAAGTCAGTAGCTAGCTAAGAGCACACGGCCATGGCACATGGGCGTGCTTGGTGGACGTGTTGGGAAAGTCAGTATATGGCCTAGTAGCACACGGTCATGGCACACGGGCGTGCCTAGTGACCGTGTTGATATAGTTAGTATATGGACACGGATGGACACACGGGGGTGTCTAGAAGCCGTGGAGGGCACACGGTCTCCTCCCACGGGCGTGTCTCTCCTGTATTTTGGAAAAGTTTTTAATTTTCATGAAATTTTATATGTGTTTCAATTTAGTCCCAACTCGATTTATATGCATGCTTTGGGTCTTGATGACTCATCTACGGGACACTATGTTTGTTAATGATGAATGTAATGTATGATATGTTATGTAAGTTTTCGATCTCTCTGGTAATGCTCCTAACCCTAGTCCGGCGTCGGTTACGGGTTAGGGGTGTTACAATTACAAAGCTTTGATCCTACAGCTTATGCTTTACAAAACATCTATAGGGATTTCTACAGAAAACTATGGCGTATTGAAATACCTACTAAAATAAAAAAATTTATTTGGAAAACTTCTTGGAACTATTTAACTACTAGGGTGAATATGACTTTCAAAAGATTAGCAACCAGTTGTTTGTGCCCTCGGTGTGGTGGTGGTGAAGAGACAATGAATTATCTTTTCCGAGAATGCCCTGTTTCAATGGAAGTATGAAGAGTATTGTCATATCCAGATTTTGTAATGTTCCCAAATTCAGAGTTTGTTGAGTGGCTTACCATGGTCTTGGTATCTCTAACGCTGGAAAAAGGTAGAATCTTTTGTGTACCACTTTGGGCCATTTGGGGGGAAAGAAACTCTTGTATTCATGACAAAACGACCAGATCAGGTCAGGAGATTGCAAGATTCGTTCATAGATATCTTAGGGAACTTGATGGAGTTAGAAAAGAAACCCAAAAAACCTCTAATGTGAAGATTAAATAGAGTCACCCACCTGGACAGGGAGTCAAAATAAACTTCGATGGGGCTTTCGACGTGATAAGCAAACATTCGGCGACTGGGGTTGTAGTCAGGGATAATAACGGACAAGTTCTCATTTCAAGTATAGAAATTCACAAAGGGGTAGCTTCCGCTTTTGCTGCTGAAACAATCGCCTGCCGACGAGCAACCCAAATAGCACTCGACATGAATAGAGAAGACATCATTATTGAAGGGGATTCATTGACAATAATAAAGAAATACAAGAATACAGAGCTTGATAAATCACAGATAGGGTCATACATTCACGATATTCACAGAATGAAATCCAGAGGCAGAAGATTAAAGTTTGGGTTTATTCCAAGATCAGCAAATAGTCTAGCACACATATTAGCAACAGAATCTTTGAGAAGGAAGGAAGGGACTTACCTGACAAATAGCATCCCAAGTTATGCAAAAGATCGGGCGAGGAATGACAGTGTGAGAGAGCCAGATTGAGAAGATAAAAAGAGGAGGAAGCAGATGGGAGTTTTTCAAATGGTAAAACAAACAGTCTCAAGAGCATTAAACTCTCCTCGGTAAATGATATTCGCCATTAATGAAGAAATGAAAGAAATGAAATGATTTGATAGGAGAGAGGACATCTGATTAGGTAATAGGACGGTAGTTTCATTTTCAAATTTATGCATTCTAGATTTTTCTTATGTTAGATAGTTTTCGGGCCAAGATACTTTGGGCCAATTTTAATTCATGTAATTTATTTAGTATATTAAAAGCCCAATATGATTATTGATTCAAAAAAAAAATCATATTGAGTTCGACTTTTAGGCTTAATTTCTGTTATATGTATGAGCCTATTATTGTATTTATTAGATTTTATTATTTACTCCAAATGTTAGGATATTTTTAAGTATTTAAAGCTGTTTAGGAGTTTTATATTTCTTAGTAAATAAGAAAGTTTAGTTTAAAACTACTTCTTATTTAGATTAAATAGAGTTTCATTATATCTGAGAATTTTATTTGGATGTAATGAGCTAGCCTATATAAAGGCCTCTTCATTGTTATTAAAAAAAACAACTGTTTTTCATTAATAAAATTTTCAACTCTGGGAGTTATTAATTTTGTGCAAGATTGTTTTCTTGTGATTTCTAAGAGTAGTTTTCTTCTCAATTTTTTTTAAGGAGTCGTGAGAATCCAATCAACATCTTTCAGTTTATCAGGTATTTCGAATTTTTTTCAGATCTTTTAAAAAAAACCTGAAATAAATAATTTCCTTTGTCTTATCCAAAAATATAGATCTTTGTAAATACATGAAATGTTTTAAATTTATTTAATATTTTATTATGGAATTCAAATAAGTTTAGCAGAATAAAAATTGGAATAGTTTCTTACTTAACGTGGTGTTTAAGTGAGACACTTTAGAAACTTCTTTGATTTTAGTTTTGTTTTCATCAGAATTAATTGTTATTGACCAGACATCAAATAAAAGTCATTTAGAAGGAAGTCAACCTTTCATAGTTGTAAAAATGACAACACATTAGAAAATTATTTGCACAAAAGCCATGTATGAATCGTTTTATATTTAGTGACCACGAAATATTTGTAGTTGAGCTCCAAAAATGAAAAACTCATTAAAAATTTATTTGCATTAAAACATAACATTTGTCATAAACATTGGTGAATAAGGTTTTCCTATCGGACGCAACCCTTGATATTGTTTGTGCACAAAAATCATGTATGACTTGCAGGTATGAAATCACAAAATTTTTTAGGGATCGAAATTAAATTATAATTTTTATGATAATAAATATAATTTCACCATTTTAATAGTCTATATTTTTATAATTTTTAAAAGATTAAATCAAAATTTATCATTTTTAAAGGGGCCAAAGTATAATTTTACTTTTACTAATTTAAAATTTTAAAAATTTTAAAAGATTTAAATGAATTTTTTTTCATTTTAAGGGGTCCCCCTCCAACCCACCTAATTACGCCCATGATGGTTCGGTTTACAATTAGTTTCCACAAAATATTTATAGTTGAGTTTTGGTTCTTTAAAATTAACAAAGTATAAAACAAAGATTTATTAAAATAAAATCCCTATAGATGAGGAATTTTTTAATTGTTAATCTTATCATTTTTTATTCTCTACTTCATCACATATATAAATTTTTTTAAAAACTATCAATAAATTTTGAAATTACTAATTAATTTAAATTTTAATAATCCACATGACATCTTGTCCAATTTAACATTTGGACTTAAACCTTATAATATAATATAATATAATATAATATAATATAATATATTTAAAAATAAATAAAATAACAAATATTCATGTGTGATATCATGATATATATATATAGTTTTGAATGTTCAATCTGTTGAGAAGAGAAATAGCTGGCCATACTTTTAACCATATCGTTTGATTTATGATCTTACAAATGGATCTCTTGAATGTAGTCCAAGTTTACATCAATCCATTCTTTCTATCTCTGGTTCTCCTTTTTCTCTCTTATGATTTGGCTTAAACCAGCAAAAAAGAAAAACCTGAATCTGCCTCCATCACCCCCAAAGCTACCTATTATCGGCAACATCCACCAACTTGGCATGCTTCCTCACCGCTCTCTCAGAGACCTCTCAAGGAACTATGGTTCTCTCTTGCTTCTACAATTGGGGTATAATCCAACAGTACTGGTTTCATCACCTGAATTGGTTAAAGAAATTGTGAAAAACCATGACATTATTTTCTCCAACAAACCAAGGACTACGGCTGTAGATATTTTGTTATATAATTGTGGGGATATGATTTTTGCACCCTACGGTGAGTTCTGGAGACAAGTTAAGAAGATTAGTGTTCTTCAGCTTTTGAGCCATCAAAGAGTCAACTCATTTCAGTTTGTTAGAGAAGAAGAAGTTGAACTTCTTATCAACAAAATCCGTGGTGCTTGTCTTAAAGGAGAGTCCATTAATCTGTCAGAGATGTTAATGATGGTTGCAAGTAACATAGCTTCTCGATGCATTCTTAGTCATAAAAGTGAAGAAGAAGATGGGTGCACCAAGTTTGGGCAGTTGGGTAAGAGGTTGACGGTTCTCTTCACCGGTTTCTGTATTGGTGATATGTTTCCTTACTTGAGGTGGGTTGATGTGCTTACTGGATATGTTCCAAGTCTGAAAGCATTATCTGCGGAATTCGATGCATTCCTTGACCAAGTAATTGAGCATAGAGCTCTTGAAGTTGATGGCCAAGTTTCCAATAAAAAAGACTTCGTTTCTATCATCATGCAACTTCAAAAGGACGGCATGTATAAGATGGACCTCACTCGAGACAACATCAAAGCTATCTTACTGGTCATTCAACACTATTTCCCCCTTATTTTCCTTTTTTGACCCCCTTTTTTTTATGCCTTGAACTATAATGTGTTAATTTTGGTAATGTCAGGGCATGTTTGTGGCAGGAAGTGATACCACTACGGCGACAATAGAATGGATGATGGCTGAGCTTTTAAAGCATCCAAATGTCATGAAAAGAGTCCAACAAGAGGTAAGAACTGTGGTGGGGAACAAATCCAAGGTTGTTATAGAGGATATCAATAAAATGGAATACTTAAAATGTATAGTCAAAGAAACTTTAAGACTGCATCCGGCAGCTCCTCTTCTGGGCCATCGAAGAACATCTGCAAGTGTAAAACTAGGGGGTTATGACATCCCTTCTGATACCACAATCCTTATCAATGGATGGGCCATTCATAGAGACCCCAAATGGTGGGAAAATCCAGAAGGGTTCATCCCGGAGAGGTTTGAGGATAGCTCCAATACTGATTTTCAAGGTCAAGATTTCCACTTCATCCCATTTGGTTTTGGAAGAAGGGCATGTCCTGGGATGCAATTTGGAGTTGTTACTACTGAGTATGTGGTGGCCAATCTTCTCTATTGGTTTGATCGAAGTTGCTCACGTGAAATTCTGAAAAATTTGGACATGGCTGAACTCTACGGTCTCATTTGCCATAAGAAAACACCTCTTCGTGTTATACCTCATTTCTCTTTTTAAAAAATAAGTTAAATGCAAAAGTTTTAGAAGCAAGGTTGATAAGGTTGCAGGCGGTTGTACAATATAATAAAAAAAATAAAAATAAAATATATGACACTGTTTCTTATCTGTATTTGTGGAGATGGTTTTTTTTATTAGTACGATGTTGGTAAATGTGTTTATATTGTAGTAAATATATAATTGTTTTTATATATTTAAACGATAAATGATTTAATAAAGTTAATTTTATATTTTACTATTATATTTTTTTGTGTTTCTACCTTTTATGTGTTGGAATATTTTCAAAATATTTATAATGTTCCAATAGTAATAACTGAAAAGTTACATCTGATCTAAAAATAATATCACTTGGTAATTAAGTAAGAGTTGTCACTATTCATAGTAATCAGTTATGTTTCTTGTCACCAAAAATTATATCACGTATCAACTTGAATAATTACATTTGTGGTTAAAGATATAACTATTCGTTTGGGTAGTTATGTCCTTATGAAGAGAGATGAGACCTTCTATAAATAGGAGATGAATTTCATTTGTTGAATAAACCAAAGAAACATAGAAAAACGTTTCTTTTTGATCTCCCACCATCTTTTATATTATTAGATAACATAGAAAAAAGTTTCTTTATGATCTCCCACCATCTTTTATATTATTAGATTATTCTATAAAGAATTACTGCAGAAATTCTTTACAGAATTTGATATCCTTGCTGTAACACTCTAAACCCGGCCTAGAAGTTAGACCGAATCTCAGATGTTACATTGACCACCGAAGTGATCATAGGTGAATTTTTACAAAACAAATTAACATGTTGAAATGTACCATTTAATCATTTAAAATCCAGTCAGAAAAATTGCAATTAAAATATGTATATGTAAATGGAATAAAACGACTAAAACTTAAAACGGAATTTGTACCACAGTTTTATAAAACCTCATATTTCAAAGTTGAATAACAAGGTAGACACTTGAAAACACAAACTAATAGTTTATTTCCCACTGAGGCTGTTCGAGACCTCCGTACACCGAGTCCAGCGTCAGAATTCAGAAAAGGTACCTGAAAAGGAAACACTAAGAGGGGATGAGCTACTCGAGCTCAGTGTAAGTCCGAATCAATACTAAAAACAGAATCACATAACTTAATTCAGCGGTGTAACAGACTTACAGACATGATCAGAAACAGATACCAAACAAGGGCCTAACACTCCCGCACGCAATCGAAACAGAGCATACCAAGTACACGGAACACTTACACACAAATTGTACAGACAACAGAACACAGACAGATATTCGTACACCCAGTACACACAAAAGTGTGCATATAAAATATTGCAGTCAGAAAATATAACCCATCCATCTAGTCAACACACCTCTCCATCCCCCAAACACACCTCATAAGAGCTGTTAAAGCTCATCCAACCAATCACACCAATTAGGACCTCGGAAAGCCCATCCAACCCTACACACCACATATGTGGACTAAGCCACTCAGATAATAATAATAAGCAATAGAGCTAGCGTATATCTTTGTAATGTACAATCATGGTAGATCTAGCATGCAAAGCGAAGTCACGATTAAAAGCGCGGATCGAGATAACGATGCAGCAGCAGAGTTGATGTACGTATAGTACAGTACAATGTGGTAATCCGCTGTGCCGACATGTTGCAGTTAAACAACCAGATCAGATAGTAGTACGCAGCAAAGCTGACACATGTGTGGTACAATGCGATACATCCCTGTACATATAAGTCGCAGTAGAACTGCCAGATCAGATCAAAATCAGTCTCCCTTCTCTTTACAACCCAACCCAAAATAGTTTATGCAAATGCATGTATGCATTCATTATCACAGAACAGTGACACAGTATCAAATATTCAGACAGAGCAGATATGCACACGCACCCAACAGAACAGAGTCAGTTTCAAACATCTCACACGACATTCACGGATACACTCAGGCCGAAGCCTAGATCATAATTCTTAGCCACCATGACTAAATATCAGCCAAGGCAAAACACACAGACAAATGCTCAAATAAAAAAAAACATAGAATCAAAATAGGCGTCTTAGAGCCATACGCACGTGAACTCTAGCTGTGTGGGCATGCCTAGGCCGTGTGAGAGGTCACAAGCCTGTATAAAAAGGGACACATGGCCGTGTGACTGAAGCACACGCCCGTGTGGATTGGGGGCTTGGCCGTGGGAACAAGCCGTGTAACTCTCTGTTCATTTGTATAAATTCGAATACAGGGTTGATACGGCTGTGTGAGGGTCTCACACGCCCGTGTGCCCACTAGACACGATCGTGTATCCCAAAATACACGCCCGTGTGGAATCCCTAAATCCTCAAATTAACCACCTGGCCGTGTGGCATCAAATCACTCAAACCCTAATCCTCAAACTCACACGCCTGTGTGCCCGAGGGACACAGCCGTGTAAGAAACGATAAAATCCCTAAATCGGCCACACGACTGTGTGGCCAAGCCGTGTGGCACCCAAATTTCACCTAGAACCCTAATTCCCAAAAACACACGTCCGTTTGAGTCGTCACACATCTGTGTGGACACTTGTGTGGTCACAAAATCACCCTAAAATAGCCCCGAAAAATGTGCTTTCAGCCCTAAAACACTTTTCAATCCTCGTTATATCAAAATTATACAAAACCATACACATTCCAAGCATTAAACAATGATATCACATCCATAGTCGACTTTTCGCAAAGTCGAGTTAGAATTGGCAAATATAATTGAAAAAGTTCGAAATCCACACCTGATTCGTGATCGAAAATGTTCGGATGCCGATTTAATGATCAGTAAATCGGAGCTCTTCAATACCACCACCGTTTACTAAAGGGAAGAGGAGAAGAAGCAAAAGATAATAAAAGACAGAATAGAAGAGGAGAACATCCAAAACAAAAGAAAATAAAATAACATAAAAAGTAAAAACAAAAATAGAAATAAAAATAAATAGTTAAATATTTTACTTAAAACAAAACCAAAATAAAACGTTTCTTCAAACGTAGACAAAGAGACTCGAACCCAGAACCCAAAGACAAACTAACACACATACAACCACCAGACCAACAGGCCCATTCTGTCACTTAGACGCGAAACTATGCACAATAGCACACCTTTCTTTCAAACTTTAACCACTAACATCAAAACTTCTAACCCCCAAAATCCAGGGTGTTACACTTGCTATGTTGCGCTCAGTGCTCAGTGGACTATTTCCATCAATGTAAAACGTAAACAATCATTAGGTGTCATTGTATCCTCAAAGTTTATTTGCCAGTAACTCTTTTGCACACCATATATAGGTGGAGGCAAATAGAACCTTAAAGAAAGTGGCATTGATACACGCATTGAAGACTTCATTAATTTTTCATAAGTTTATTTTTATCCCCACGCACCAGCATCATGTTTTGCAAGCATAGCGAAATTGTAACAAGCAAATATTAGCTCATCGATTGTCTAAGACTGATGATAAGTGGCACTGTAAGAACGTTTAAATTGCAAGAAATATAACTTTCTTCAATAGATAATCTAAACGAGTTCGTAATTCCAACTGGGGAGATGACTAGTATTGGCTATCAGAGCAACTAACTACATGGATAAAGACATAGATGTACTCACTAGAAGAATGATACATTGGACTGGACCCAAATTGAATTAATTTTAAACCCGTTTATGAATTAATTTAATTGTGGCATTTATGGTGTGACTTACCTAAATCCTAAGTTAGTCACTGATCATGCGTATGTGACTCATGTGCTCTAAAGATAATAGTGCCCATAGCCGGTATGTTAGGAACATAACTTGTGTATGGAATGTATTTATTAGAAACAATGGAATTCATAGCTCGATTAAGGAGTTAATGATATCATCTCACTAGCACTGTGTGGATTTATAAATATGAAATGTGACCATGGGTTGCTTGTTCTCGAACAAGCAATTTATCACATTCATTAGTTGACAGTGATCATATTAATAATTAAGAAGGCACATAACATGCCATTCAAACATTGTTCAAGCATTCAAACAATCACAAACCAAGTTTAAAAGTCCTTAAAACAGTCCATAATGTCCATTTACAAACCAATGAAATGGTAAACTCTAAATCCCAACAAATAGTCTTACATTGCCTTTAATTTTACAAGTTTAGAAGCCAAATCACATACTCAAAACACTAGTCTTGGATGGATCACTTGCTTGCTCACTTCTCATCATTAATCAAACTATTTTTCTGTAAAATAATCATATAAGAGTGTGAGCTTAACCAAGCTCAATGAGTGTTCGTGAAAGCCACAAATAAGCCACAATATCAAAGGTTAATAGAAAGCATACTATAACATTCATTCATGGCATTGCATTAAGCATATCTCATAGTATTTCATATTGATATATTGGAATCTTATGACTATGAAACTATTCTCCAAACACGCCAACAATTCATAGAGTCTAACATATCCCATGAAGTGTAGCATATAGCTAACACTCTCCAACACACCAACATATCTCGGTAAATAGAGTCAAGCTCAACATTCCCTTATCTTTCCAACATATCTCTGGGCCTCAAAGCCTAAACATAAACATATAGGTGAGTATTCACTATCCTATGGCATGCCAATGATATCCAATGGTTCCAAAAGACCACAATGCTAACATATCTATTTATACACACATATACTTATTATTTTATGCACATTTCTACTTATAATCTAACATATATTCATAACACTTTCATATTCACTTATAATGCACTTTTCATGCACATAATGCTCAAAGAGTCATGTTCATATAGATATCATATTGTGCGTATAAAACCAACAAGCTTCTTATCATATACTGTCACATACACATAGCAATTGCAATGTCATCTCAACATGCACCACATATCATATCACATAAGCATTATTTAAGCAATAATAATAGATCGAGTAAGAAAGCTCACACTCGATACTTAGGGTAGGTGTTTAGGCTAACCTAAGCTCCCAATTAACTCAATGGATTGTGCTTATAAGTAGCAATTTCTATCACCCACCGATTCGCTTTCACTCGAACGCTGAAAGCTCAAATTAGCTATTCTTTCCTTTTCGCTTTGTTCATAGAAGCTCTGATGGATCTAACACTTTTGATACATATTAAAACACAATATATACACATCATTTACAGTCTTAAACACATCCAAACAGCCACAAAAATGCAGATCACTCATCTTTTTTTTCTTAAATTGAAATCTAGCTAGTTTTATCAAAATCTTTGCTTTCACCATTCAATTCTTGTTTCTAATCCCTAAACATGATTTTAAACATCCTAAATATCATATCATAACATATCTAAGCCATCAAAATCATCTAATTTCTTGGACCTAACTTTTTCGAAAAATTGATCATGCATGAACATTAAAAGAGGGAAAACTATCAATTCTTCAGAATTCTTTAATGATCTATTAAATTGAGTTTACAAACTTGCTATTTAGTTCAAAACAAGTTGAAAATCATTTAAAACCTTTGATTTAACTTGGAGTTTCAAATTTCACCATTTTTAGCTAAATTTTAATTCAAAACTTTAAATCTATGTAATTATCAACATATTTGATTAAATCTTGAATTGTAAAAGCAACAAGCTTAATTCAAGCCTTTTTTTTTTTCAAGCTTTCAATCCCTAAATTTGTTAGTGCAATTTAGTTATTTTCTTGTAATGAGTTTCATAGGAGCTTGATTTAGCTAGCCCATGTACCAATTTGTAAAACTATTAATTTTTTGAAAGATTTCATTATTGATAATTGAAAGTTTTAGGTGTTAAATTTATATATTTTAAGTTTAGTTGTGAAAAAAAAGACTAAATTGTAAAGTTAATTGATAGTTTCGTACATTAGGTACTAAACTGAATAAAATGTGAAATTGACTATAAAAATGAGAAATAAGGGGGTCTCTAATAGGTAATAGTGAAATCAGATTTCAAATTGGAGTTTTAAATTGAAAGTTATGTTAGTATCGATTTTAGGGACTAAATTGAATAAAATAAAAATTTTGTATAAAATGACAATTGATTATGAATTTGGTGGAATATTGATAATGTTGTATGTTTATATTAATCCATAGCTAACGTCAACTTGGATTCCTCGTGAGGAAAGGAAAAGCTAAAGTCATTGATGAATAGCTCGAAATTGTTGATTTGTATTTCTATAATTTGAATTACTTAATTTGTTGTATATTTTTATTTTATTTTTTTGTATGGTAAGTTGTTGAGGTAAGTTGAGATTGATTAGTTGAATTGAATCGGTATGTAAACGTTTGAATTTTTAGATGGAGGACTAAATTGAATAGAATTGAAAATTTTGTAATTTGATGAAAGTATGAAATTAACTTTGAATCGGGCTAAGTTATGATATTTTGTGTGATAAATTGATGTACTGAACTATGAATTGAATTGATGAAATGTGAATTGGACAGATCATGAATTGGACAAACTATCACCTTATTAACTGTTCGGGCAAAGTCGGATATAGTTGGCATGTCATGGGATAGATCGAGTATGGGTTACTTCAACTTCGTTTCGATGAGTGTTGGGCACAACTTATACTTTGGTTATACTAATGAGCGTTGGGCACAATATAATTACTTCGGAATTTCCAATGAGGCACTAGGTGTCAAAATTGGTATGTTGGTTAGATCCATGTTTATGTTCGAGCCCAAGTCAAGTTAATAGGGAATTAAATTGAAAAGTTGATACTAGATTATGAATTGAAATGTTATTATGAAAGAGAATGCAAACTGGATTATAAGTCTAGAGACTCAATATGGAAACTAAACGAATTAATCGATTCGATTCGGGAAAATGAAATGTTACTATGATGTACTCATATGCTAATCAATTGAATATGTATAAAATAAATTGTATAGTATGATCTCATATTATAACATGATATCTAATACCTATTTTGAATCATTTATTTTAACTTGCATTTTATTGATTGAAATTATAGAAATACCACTGAGCTATTGCTCAGCGTATAGTTCTATTTTCCGTGCACAGGTTAGGTGTAAGACACGATTCCAAGCATCAACTTCAGCATCCATTCAAAATCCTAAACTCAACAATGTTTGTGTACTCCTTTTTTCTTGTTGTTTGGCATGTACCTAGTTGGTGTTAGCTTAATGCTAATCTAAATTAAACGCTATTGTCTTATGAATGTTGATGTTTATATTGGTTAGTTATATTGTTGTAGTTGTAAACTTTGTTAAGTGATCTTATCATGTTATAAGTCTTATATGTATATATATGTATGCTAAATGGTTTGAATGGTTGATATGTGGAAAAATTGATTACATCTTATATGTGTATATATATATGCGCTAAATGGTTTGAATGGTTGATATGTGGAAAAATTGATTACATGTATATATGTATATGGAAGAACTTGGAATGTGATGCATTAGTTGGTTAGGTTATGAATGATAAAGTAATAGGCTATTTAGTTAAGGTGCGGATATGTTGGAATGTGGTTTTAAGATGCTTCTTATGATAGTTGATTATAAGGGTTTGTGTGTGTATGTGTTTATGCCTATGAAATTGGTAGGTTTAAGCAATGAATTAATAGAAACGGTATGTGACGTTACGGCGTCAAATGCACCACATCGCGATAAGACCAAACAGTTTGTTACGTTGCGACAAGAAACTCCCTCACATCGCAGTGTCGACCATGAATTTGAAATTTTCACAATTCAGTCTTGATTCGACCTTGGGCTGACTTTAGGGCGTTCGTAAGCTCATGTAAGATCCGATAATGAATATTTATTGTGTTGTTTGCTTATAATTCCTATGATTACATGCTTGATGATGTGAATTTATATTAATTTAATTGTAGTTACTCAAGCAAAAAATGTGACATATCGTAATTGACCTTATATTATTATAATATAATAATTATTAAATAATTTTCGGTTGACCTCAAGTATACTATAAAGCAAGTGGATGAGGCATTAATTAAAAGAGTACATTTTATTGACCATTTCAAAGTTATCATATTCTTGTTGAAACGTAACTTTCGAAAACGAAAGATTATGAAATTTGGGTAGCAAAAGCAAATAATGAGTGCATTAAAAATTTGGATATGTTTTTCCTTTACCTCTTATATTATTACGTTTGGAAAAGCACGGCAGAGTTTTTAAATATTACAAAGGTTGATAAATGTCGATATTGTTAATCTTATCTTTTTTTATTCTCTAACTTTTCCTTATAATGTAATATAATATAATATAAAAATTCATGTGTGATATATATATTATGTTATATTATAAAAATAAATAAAATAACAAATATTCATGTGTGATATCTATATATAGTTTTGAATGTTCAATCTGTTGAGTAGAGAAATAGCTAGCCTTACGTTTAACCATATCGTTTGATTTATGATCTTGCAAATGGATCTCTTCAATGTAGTCCAAGTTTACATCAATCCATTCTTTCTATCTCTGGTTCTCCTTTTTTCTCTTTTGATTTGGCTTAAACCAGCAAAAAAGAAAAACCTGAATCTGCCTCCATCACCCCCAAAGCTACCTATTATCGGCAACATCCATCAACTTGGCATGCTTCCTCACCGCTCTCTCAGAGACCTCTCAAGGAACTATGGTTCTCTCTTGCTTCTACAACTGGGGTATAATCCAACAGTACTGGTTTCATCACCTGAATTGGTTAAAGAAATTGTGAAAAACCATGACATTATTTTCTCCAACAGACCAAGGACTACGGCTGCAGATATGTTGTTCTATAACTGCGGGGATATGGTTTTGCACCCTATGGTGAGTTTTGGAGACAAGTTAAGAAGATCAGTGTTCTTCAGCTTTTCAGCCATCGACAAGTCAACTCATTTCAGTTTGTTAGAGAAGAAGAAGTTGAACTTCTTATCAACAAAATTCGTGGTGCTTATCTTAAAGGAGAGTCCATTAATCTGTCGGAGATGCTAATGTCGGTTTCAAGTAACATAGCTTCTCGATGTATTCTTAGTCATAAAAGTGAAGAAGAAGATGGGTGCAGCAAGTTTGGGCAGTTGGGTAAAAGGCTGTTGGTTCTCTTCACCGGTTTCTGTATTGGTGATATGTTTCCTTACTTGAGATGGGTTGATGTGCTTACTGGATATATTCCAAGAATGAAGGCATTATCTGCGGAATTCGATGCATTCCTTGACCATGTAATTGAAGGGAATAGAGCTCTTGAAGTTGATGGCCAAGTTTCCAATAAAAAGGACTTCGTTTCTATCATCATGCAACTCCAAAAGGATGGCATGTATGAGATGGACCTCACTCGAGACAACATCAAAGCTATCTTACTGGTCATTCAACACTATTTTCCCCTTTATTTTCCTTTTTTGACCCTTTTTTTATGCCTTGAACTAAAGTGTCTTTATTTTGGTAATGTCAGGACATGTTTGTCGCAGGAAGTGATACCACTACGGCGACAATAGAATGGATGATGGCTGAGCTTTTAAAGCATCCAAATGTCATGAAAAGAGTCCAACAAGAGGTAAGAACTGTGGTGGGGAACAGATCCAAGGTTGTTACAGAGGATATCAACAAAATGGATTACTTAAAATGTGTAGTTAAAGAAACTTTAAGACTGCATCCGGCAGCTCCTCTTCTAGCCCCTCGACGAACATCTGCAAGTGTAAAACTAGGGGGTTATGATATCCCTTCTAATACCACAATCATTATCAATGGATGGGCCATTCATAGAGACCCCAAATGGTGGGAAAATCCAGAAGGGTTCATCCCGGAGAGGTTTGAGGATAGCTCCAATACTGATTTTCAAGGTCAAGATTTCCACTTCATCCCATTTGGTTTCGGAAGAAGGGCATGTCCTGGGATGCCATTTGGAGTTGTCACTACTGAGTATGTGGTGGCCAATCTTCTCTATTGGTTTGACTGGAAGTTGCCTGCTGGTGAAATTCCTGAATATTTGGATATGACTGAACTCTACGGTGTCACGTGCCACAAGAAAATACCTCTTCGTGTTATACCTCGTTTGAAAAATTAAGTGAAATTCAAAAAGTTTCAAAAGCAAGGTTGATGTTGTACCATATAATAATAAAATAAAATAAAATATGTGACCCTTATTCAATATTCTATGGAGAAGGGACTATTTTTATCGTTGGTAGTTGACATGGTGTAATATTATGAAAATGAAAACTAAAGTTTATATGTATATTTTTGTCCAACCTCCTTTTTTTAAGTTTATATTTTTACTTAAATTCTCACACTTTTCAGATGAGTTTTCAGGCCTGAACAAGTAACCCGACTTATAATCACATCTAATATAGATGCTTCACTTCTTCGATTAAATCATTGAACCACCCAACAAGGACTACAAACAACACTAGGATCTTCTGCAATAAGTTTTTGAATCCACGCGCTAAAAAAACAAGTGATATCTGAATATGTTTGAATGATCCAAAGCGATGAATACATAAAGTTATTGATATAAATTTATGAAGTATTTATAACATAGAGGACCGATAAAGAATTTTTTATTTGCGAAAGGGTATCTCTGCAACATCAGAATACGCGGAGGGATCTTTATTGCTATTTACCCATCCGCCAACAGCATAAAAGAAAATTTTGTTTCCTTTTTTCATTTTAGTGTGTTTTTTTTTAAATGGATATTTTAAATTTTTTTACACAATTTCAGTTTTCTATTATTTAGATCTAATTATACAAAATGTAAGGTTTGAATATAAAATATGTAATTTTTAAAAATATTAAATATTAAAGTTTTATTTCAAAATTGGCAAGTATATATATAATATCAATTCCTTTTTCTCGTTTTTAAAATATGAAATATGAAATTAGCTTTCCACAAATCTAACATATATCATATTATTTTAAAATTAGTTCCAATTCTTTTTAGAATTAAAAAAAATAAAATCAGTTGTAACGATCCGATTTTAAATGGTGTCAAAAACGTGGTTTTGGAACCTCATTTCTGTAAGTTGAGCCATCGAGAATGGAATATAAAGATTAATGAAATTATTAAGAAAATATATTGAAAATCGGTTTAGAAATTTAACCAAAAATCGTTAATTCAAGCTTAAGGATTAATTTAAAATTTAGATAGCAATTATCCGAAGCACCAAAATGTCTATTAAAACATTTTTCCTTTTTAAATTAGTGGGAAGTGATGATTGAAACTATTAATTATGTTAATTATGATTAATAAATATTACTTAAGTTAATAACTAATTAAGATTAGCTTAATCAATTAAACCTTTTTATACTATGTTATACACTAAGGGGAGTGGATATGGAAAGATGAATACATTCATCTTTTTCATCCCACCGTCCACCATTGAAGAAAAAAGAAAGAAAAGCTTCAAAATTTCTCATTCATTCAGCCATTCAATTGAGTAAGGTTCTTAAGCTACTTTTCTTTGATATTATATTTTTCTTTATCATGAGAGTTTGAATTAGTTAACCTGTTGATGTATCTTTAACAAACTATGATCACAATAAAGGCAAAAATAATAAAAGCTAAAATAAATAACAACAATAAAGATAAAAATAAATAAAAGCTACAACAAATAGTTTATATAAAATAATAGGTAAAAGTTTAAAAAATAACAAATAAATAAACAAATAAAAGAAAAGAAAATAATAACAAAAATAAAAGCCAATAGCAAATCAATCAATAAATAAATATTATGTACAATAGTTTAAAGATAATAAAATAATAATAATAGTAACAAAAATACAATAATAATAATAAATTATAATGAAAATATGTTAATAAACAAATAATAATAGTAAAAATAAATGAATAAGAGTAATAATAATAATAATAATAATAATAATAATAATAATAATAATAATGATAATAAAAAGAAAAAAGTAAAATATAAAAAATATAAACAAAGAAGTAAAAAATAATAATGATAAAAAAGGAATATATATATATATATATATATATATATATAAACAATTAAGTGAATAGATGAAAATGATACACATAAATATAAAAATAAATTAATAATAAATGAATAATGTATTAAAATGAAATTGGAATAAAATTGAGAGCCCAAATTGTAAATAAAACATTAAAGGGACTAAATTAAGAGAAAAATAAAATTAAAGATCCAAATTAAAAAAAATGAATTAGGACCCCAATGTAACGCGCATAAAAAGGGAAGGATCAAATGGGGAAATATTCCCGTCCTCCTAAACGGCGCCACTTATTGTGGGATTAAAATGAAAAATAAGTAAAATTACGGGGCCAAATTAAAAGTAAAAAATTAGAACACGCCTCAAAAGCGGAAGGACTGAGGGCGCAAATAGACCCTCAGTCCAAAAAACACACGGATCCTTGGCATTTGGGTCGGGTAATCGAGTCAACCCCCCAAAACGACGTCGTTTCAGGCGTTAGGGGGGTTGCCCAAAACGATGCTGTTCTAACAGGCTATAAAAGCCAAATTTTTTTGTAAAATTTTCATTTCTTCTTTCTATTTCAAAAAAAAATATGCTTCTCTAAATTCTCTCTGAGTGATTTTCGGCGAGGACTCCGGTGAAATTTCGGCGCCGATGGCCGTCATTGGCCGCCGTGCGCGACGGCTGGAAATCAAAAACAGGTAATTTTTCTTCTTTTTTTATACTGTATTTTAAATAAAAAAACAAGAATCTATATAGATGTATAGGCAGTAGAAAGAAAAAATAAAGAAAATGGAGAAAACCAGTGCAAATCTATTCTCTGTATTTCGTATGTATTTGTATTTTCGTAACCCTAAAGATTGTAGGGGGTACAACAGATTTCATTCGGCTTTTTATAGCCGAAGTTAAAAAAATAAAATAAAAAATGAAAATGAAATATAATATTTTCCTTCTGTTTTCTCTGCTATTTTCTGTTGTGTTTTCTGTTTTGCTTCGCAAGTGAAAACGTTGTGGAGGTGGGGTGGCCCGAGTGCTCTGCTAGCGTGAGGCTTCGGCGCGCGTGTGGGGGCTGCTCGTGGGGGAGAGGTGCCAGAAGGTTCTAGGGTTCCTAGTCTGTTTTGGGTCATTAGTGGTTAGCATTTGGGCTCGGGTTTGATTTGTTGGGTTTAGTTTATTGGGTTTGTAATAAAAAGGGACTGTTATTGGACTTTAATATTTGGGTTTTTTGTATTTTATTATTTGGTTTTAACTTGGTTAATGGGCTCGGGTGAAAATGGGCTCTTACACACACACACACATATATATATATATATATATATATACTAAATGGTTTGAATGGTTGATATGTGGAAAAATTGATTACATGTATATATGTATACGGAAGAACTTGGAATGTGATGCATTAGTTGGTTAGGTTATGAATGATAAAGTAATAGGCTATTTAGTTAAGGTGTGGATATGTTGGAATGTGGTATTAAGATGCTTCTTATGATAGTTGATTATAAGGGTTTGTGTGTGTGTGTTCATGCCTATGAAATTGGCAGGTTTAAGCAATGAATTAGTAGAAACAGTATGTGACGTTGCGACGTCAAATGCACCACCTCGCGATAAGACTAAACAGTTTGTCACGTTGCGACAAGGAACTCCCTCACATCGCAATGTCGACCATGAATTTGAAATTTTTACAATTCAGTCCTGATTCGACCTTGGGTAGGGCGTTCGTAAGCTCATGTAAGATCCGATAATGAATATTTATTGTGTTGTTTGCTCATAATTCCTATGATTACATGCTTGATGATGTGAATTTATATTAATTTAATTGTAGTTGCTCCGACAACAAATATGACATATCGTAATTCGGACTCCACAATCGAGTTGTATATCGAGTGTTACATCAACTAAGTTTAATAAAATAAAAATTGGAGCAATTCCTTACTTGTTGTGGTCTCTGAGTGAGACACTTTCAGAAATTTCTTTGATATTAATTTGTCTTCATCAAAATTAATTGTCATTGACGAGACATCAAACATAAGTGGTTTAGAAGGAATTGAACCTTTCATAGTTATAAAAATGACAACACGTTAGAAAATTATTTGCACTAAAAAAAACCAACATTTGTCATTTTGATTTTTGTTGATAAATTTAAAAACAAAACATTGGTGAAGAAGATTTTCTTACCAAATGCAACCCTTAATATTTGTTTGGGCACAAAAACCATGTATGATTCGACTTGCAATTAGTGATTACGAAATATTTGTAGTTAAGCTGAAAAATGAAAAAACATATTAAAAAAATTATTTGCACTTAAAAAATAACAACATTTGTCATTTTGATTTTGCTTGATTTTAAAAAAACTATGGTGAATAAGTTTTTTTTTTCTCACTAAACACAACCCTTAATATTTGTAGTTGAACTGCAAAAATGAAAAACACATTAGAAAATCATTTGCACTAAAAAAATAGCATTTGTCATAAACTTCGCTGAATTAGGTTTTCTTACGAGACGCAGCCCTTAATATTGTTTACGCACAAATGATTCGATTTGCGATTAATGTGTACGCAATATTTATAGTTGAGTTTGGATTTTTTAAGGTTTGTAAAATATAAAACAAGATTTATTAGAATAAAATCCATATTGTTAATCTTATCATTTTTTATTCTCTAACTTTTCCTTGTAATATAATATAAAAATTCATGTGTGATATAATATATATATATATTATATTATATTATATTATATTATAAAAATAAATAAAATAACAAATATTCATGTGTGATATCTATATATAGTTTGGGATGTTCAATAGCTAGCCTTACGTTTAACCATATCGTTTGATTTATGATCTTGCAAATGGATCTCTTGAATGTAGTCCAAGTTTACATCAATCCATTCTTTCTATCTCTGGTTCTCCTTTTTTCTCTTTTGATTTGGCTTAAACCAGCAAAAAAGAAAATCCTGAATCTGCCTCCATCACCCCCAAAGCTACCTATTATCGGCAACATCCATCAACTTGGCATGCTTCCTCACCGCTCTCTCAGAGACCTCTCAAGGAACTATGGTTCTCTCTTGCATCTACAACTGGGGTATAATCCAACAGTACTGGTTTCATCACCTGAATTGGTTAAAGAAATTGTGAAAAACCATGACATTATTTTCTCCAACAGACCAAGGACTACGGCTGTAGATATGTTGTTCTATAACTGCGGGGATATGGTTTTTGCACCCTATGGTGAGTTTTGGAGACAAGTTAAGAAGATCAGTGTTGTTGAGCTTTTCAGCCATCGACAAGTCAACTCATTTCAGTTTGTTAGAGAAGAAGAAGTTGAACTTCTTATCAACAAAATTCGTGGTGCTTATCTAAAAGGAGAGTCCATTAATCTGTCGGAGATGCTAGTGTCGGTTTCAAGTAACATAGCTTCTCGATGTATTCTTAGTCATAAAAGTGAAGAAGAAGATGGGTGCAGCAAGTTTGGGCTGTTGGGTAAAAGGCTGTTGGTTCTCTTTGCCGGTTTCTGTATTGGTGATATGTTTCCTTACTTGAGATGGGTTGATGTGCTTACTGGATATATTCCAAGAATGAAGGCATTATCTGCGGAATTCGATGCATTCCTTGACCATGTAATTGAAGAGCATAGAGCTCTTGAAGTTGATGGCCAAGTTTCCAATAAAAAGGACTTCGTTTCTATCATCATGCAACTCCAAAAGGATGGCATGTATGGGATGGACCTCACTCGAGACAACATCAAAGCTATCTTACTGGTCCTTCAACACTATTTTCCCCTTTCTTTTCCTTTTTTGACCCTTTTTTATGCCTTGAACTAAAGTGTCTTTATTTTGGTAATGTCAGGACATGTTTGTGGCAGGAAGTGATAGCACTACGGCGACAATAGAATGGACGATGGCTGAGCTTTTAAAGCATCCCAATGTCATGAAAAGAGTCCAACAAGAGGTAAGAACTGTGGTGGGGAACAGATCCAAGGTTGTTACAGAGGATATCAACAAAATGGATTACTTAAAATGTGTAGTTAAAGAAACCTTAAGACTGCATCCGGCAGCTCCTCTTCTAGCCCCTCGACGAACATCTGCAAGTATAAAACTAGGGGGTTATGATATCCCTTCTAATACCACAATCATTATCAATGGATGGGCCATTCATAGAGACCCCAAATGGTGGGAAAATCCAGAAGGGTTCATCCCGGAGAGGTTTGAGGATAGCTCCAATATTGATTTTCAAGGTCAAGATTTCCACTTCATCCCATTTGGTTTCGGAAGAAGGGCATGTCCTGGGATGCCATTTGGAGTTGTCACTACTGAGTATGTGGTGGCCAATCTTCTCTATTGGTTTGACTGGAAGTTGCCTGCTGGTGAAATTCCTGAATATTTGGATATGACTGAACTCAACGGTGTCACGTGCCACAAGAAAATACCTCTTCGTGTTATACCTCTTTTGAAAAATTAAGTGAAATTCAAAAGTTTCAAAAGCAAGGTTGATGTTGTACCGTATAATAATAAAATAAAATAAAATATGTGACCCTTATTCAATATTCTATGGAGAAGGGACTATTTTTATCGTTGGTAGTTGACATGGTGTAATATTATGAAAATGAAAACTAAAGCTTATATGTATCTTTTTTACTAACCTCCTTTTTTAATGTTATATTTTTATTTAAATCCTCACACTTTTTAGACGAGTTTTAAGGCCTGAACGAGTATCCCAACTTATAATCACATCTAATATAGATGCTTCACTTCTTCAACTAAATCATTGAACCACTCAACAAGGACTACAAACAACACTAGGATCTCCTGCAATAAGTTTTTGAATCCACGCGCTAAAAAAACAAGTGATAGTCGATTACTGATTTTTGAGTCTGAATATGTTTGAATGATTCAAAGTGATAGAATACATAAAGTTATTGATATAAATTTATGAAGTATTTATAACATAGAGGACCGATAAAGAATTTTTAATTTGTGAAAGGGCATCTCTGCAACATCAGAATACGCAGAGGGATCTTTATTGCTATTTACCCATCCGCCAACAGCATAAAAGAAAATTTTGTTTCCTTTTATTTCATTTTAGTGTGTCCTTTTTCTTAAATGGATATTTGTAATTTTTTTACACAATTTCAGTTTTCTATTATTTAGATTTAATTATACAAAATTTCTATAGATCTAACAGATCATGTAAGGTTTGAATATAAAATATGTAATTTTTAAAAAATATTAAATATTAAAGTTTTATTTCAAAATTGGCATGTATATATATAATATCAATTCCTTTTTCTGGTTTTTAAAATATGAAATATGAAATTAATTTTTCACAAATCTAACATATATCATATTATTTTAAAATTATTTCCAATTCTTTTTAGAATTAAAAAAAAATGAAATCAGTTGTAACGATCCGATTTTAAATGGTGTCAAAAATGCGGTTTTGGAATCTCATTTCTGTAAGTCAAGCCCGCGATGATGGAATATAAAGATTAATGAAATTATTAAGAAAATATATTGAAAATCGGTTTAGAAATTTAACCGAAAAATCGTTAATTCAAGCTTAAGGATTAAATTGTAAAAGTTCAATCACTATTGAATTTTAATTTAGAAAAGACTTTAAGATTTAGATAGCAATTACTCGAAGTACCAAAATGTCTATTAAAACATTTTTCTTTTTTAAATTAGTGGGAAGTGATGATGGAAACTATTAATTATGTTAATTATGATTAATATATATTACTTAAGTTAATAACTAGTTAAGATTAGCTTAATCAATTAAACCTTAAACTATGTTATATACTAAGGGGAGTGGATATGGAAAGATGACTACATTCATATTTTTCATCCCACCGTCCACCATTGAAGAAAAAGAAAGAAAAGCTTCAAATTTCTCATTCATTCAGCCACTCAATTGAGTAAGGTTCTTAAGTCACTTTTCTTTGATTTTATATTTTTTTTAATCATGGGAGCTTGAATTAGTTAACCTATTGATGTGTCTTTAACTAACTATGATCACAATAAAGGCAATCGCACCTATCGTTTAATAGTATAGTTATGGTAAGACCGGTAATATCGTATCCACAAGGACCAAGAGTACTAGTAATTACTATCTTTCTATTATCTAGCCTTAGAATTGGAATGATTTCTTTTAAACTAAAACTAATTAAGAACACGACAGAGAATGAATTGGGAAAATACTTTTTTAGACAACTTTATGAGAGAGACAATACCCAAGGAAGAATTCACCTAGACTTCACTTATTACTTTTGATTCATACGATTTACTCACTTGACTTAATCCGTAGAAATCCCTAACTTATGTTAATATCTCTAGGTTGATTAATTGGAATCTCTTTCTAATTAATATCCGTAGAACAACTGACTCTAGGTTGATTAATTGAAATCTCTTTCTAATTAAAACCCTATTGTCGCATTAACTCGATCTATGGATCCCCTTATTAGATTTGACTCTAATCCGATGATTTATGCCGCCTATTTTTAGGGTTGCAATCAACTCCGCTTAATTGTGTTGATCTACTCTTAAACAAGGACTTTTGCTCCTCTCTGAATAAGCACATTCGACTTGAATCAATAACCTTTGATTATCAAAACAAGAATAAGAACTCACAATTAAGAATAAGAACTCACAATTAAGAATAAGAACAAGTATTTATCTTATAAATCAAATAGTAATAAGATCCGTCTTAGGTTTCATCCCCTTAGGTATTTAAGGGATTTAGTTCATACTGATAGAGGGAAAGATCTTAAAATAAGGAAAACTACAAAACATAAGAAAACCCAAAAACTTCAAGAGAAATTGATAGGAGATCTTCGATCTTGATGGAGATCCTTCTTCCAAGCGACTCCCGATGGTCATTTTTCTTGAGTATTTTCTCGCTTTCTACTCTGTGTCTCCTATTAGGTTCTCCCCAAGGTGTTTTTATAGGCTTTGGAGAACCTTTCTTGGCGCACAAGTAACCTTTTCTCGAATAGAATTAGACTTGGGTCCGACAGGAACACGCCCGTGTTTGATAGCCTTAGGTCGTGCTTGATTCTGCTTGTCACACACTGGGTCGTGTTTGATAACTTAAGCCGTGTTCGATTCTACTCGTCATACACGACCGCGTGGTCTTCCTGTATGTGACAGTTCAAGCCATGTTGATTTCCAAGGTAAGCCCATTTTGTCCCTTTTTTGGCACGTTTCTCGTTCTTTTCGACTCCCTAAGCTCTCCTGAGTGTATAACATGAAATTAAAGGATTAGAAGCATTTTATTCATCAAATCTAATGAAAATTCATCCAAAAATAAGCCAAGTATGGGGTAAAAATATGTATAAATTATGGTTTATCAAATATCCCCACACTTAAGTGATCGCTGAAATCAGAGTCTTAAAATTTATAAAAAGAATGATCGAACCTGCAAACTAACTCTGACAACGATTAAAGGCAAGTGTACCTATCGAACAGTAGTATAGCTTAGGCAAGACCGGATTGTCGAACCCAAAGGAACTAAAAGTACTAATACTAACCTTCTTTTTATTATCTAGCCTAAAATAAGTGAAGTTATTTAAATCTAATCTAACTACTACTAAGCTAAAGATGCAAAGACAAAAAGAATGAATTGGCAAATAACTTGAAGGAAGACTCAGTTGATTTAAGACGATACCCTCAGGAAGAATCCACCTAGACTTCACTTGTTATTTAACCCTGAACCATACGATTTATTCACTTGACTTGATCCGTACGATTCCCTAAGTTATATTAAACCCTCTCTCGAAGCGAATAATAACTAACCCTAAGTTAATTAATTGAATTCTCTTTCTAATTAATAACCCCCTAGAATAGCAGTAAATCGATCTATGGATTCCCATATTAGATTTCACCCTAATCCGGCAAAATCTTGTCACCCTATCTCTAGGCGCGCGAACAACTCCGCTTTAATTATGCTAGATCTATTCTTAAGCAGGGACTTTTGCTCCTCCACCTAAGAACATCTGACTTGAATCAATATCCCGGAAACATTAACACAAGAATTAAGCGCACATAATTAAGACCAAATCAAATATTTATCTTATAGTTCAGAAAACAATAACAAGATTTATCTAGGTTTCATCCCCTTCAGGTATCTAAAGGGTTTAGTTCATATAAAATAAAGAAAACATCTCAGAAGAAAAGGTAAAACAAAACATAAGAAATCCCTAAAACTCCCTGAAGGAATTGAAGGAGAGATCCACTGTCTTGAGTAGAATTCCGGCTTCTTGAGATGGATCAACTAGCTATCTTCGAGTGATTCCCAAAACTCTGACCTTTTCGGCTTGGCTCCTTGGCCTAGCTAACCGCCCCCTTTCAGGTAACACTTAGGGGGTTTATATAGGCTCTTGGAATGTGTTTCTTCGCCCCAAAGTATCCAAATCCGAATGAAATTGCTCTTTGCCACGACAGGGACACGGCCATGTCACACGCCCGTGTGACTAGTCTTCAAGCCGTGTTCGGAATTCTTTAATGAGGCACGGCCGTGTGAATCAGGGGTAAGGCTGTGTTCTAGATGATTAATGCATCTCGGCCGTGTGGGCTTAAGTCCAGGCTGTGTGGATTTCGTGATATGGCCCATTTACTCCGTTTTGGGCCCGTTTTATGTTCTTTTCATCCTTGGGTACCTTCCTGGGTATAAGACATGAAAAGAAAGGATTAAGAGCACCTTTTTACAAAAATCGAGGCTTAAATCATTCAAAAGCATACTAAATGTGGGATTAAAATATGTTACTTTTACGGTTTATCAAATACACCCACACTTAAGCTTTTGCTTGTCCTCAAGCAAATTTCTCAACTTACAATTAAAACAAACTTTCCATAATTCATAATTCCTATCAACAATGTCTCATCATAATTCATAGATAATTTATATATGGATGATTTAACTCGAAGAGTTCTAAAGATTCAAACAATCAAAGTCGTACATTTGTAGCATAAAAACGTAGGTGTCTCCCCTTATCTAAATAATTACCTTTGATTCAAAATCGACAAGGATTGACATCCTCACTAAATATCACTCAAATCACTCGAGGTGTTTAAGGTTCAAAATTAAGCTCTCAAAAGTCGAACCTGAAAAGTTAATCCCATAGGCTTGCTTGAAAATCAAACTGTAAAATGAGATGATAAACAGATCAAAAGGTCTTTATCAGGGTTGTAACGGGGCTAGGGTTAAAGGTGTGGAATAAGGCTGAATTAGAAGGCTAGAATCGAGATTGAATTGACAAGTACCTACCTAGAAAACACTGAGATAATATTTACATTAACTGAAAAGTAATAATCCTTCTAACACGAGCTTTTCTTTCGAAAAATAGTCTTTAACTGTATAAGCTCACCACTAATACTGAATATACTTCGATTTTTTTTTGTTTTTTTAGAACAATAATAAAATATGAATTCAACTACTGAACTAATTTACTTAGGTAACTTAATCAAATCATATCTCGATCAAAGGGTAGTCAAAAAGAATGGTGATAACAAATACAAAGGGGTTTTGGGTTAATATTAGGTGAGTCAATAAAAAGGGTTGTTAGGATTAAACGGGGTTCACTAGGAGTTAATTATGGAGGTAAGCTTTTTAGTGGAGTAAGTGGGTTAAATCCTAGGTGCCTTTATCATCTCGGTATATCAAATCATAAATGTGGTCTTAACATGTATAATCAAGGCAAGTTCTAGAATAACAGTTCATGGTTGACACACTCATAATCAATCAAGTGAACATGAAAAAGGATATATGCTCTATAAGGCTCAAAATCTCACAAAAATTATGGGTGTTTTGACATCATCCTCAGAAATTTGGACTTCCGGATAATATTCAGATTCAACTCGATAACCTAGCAAAGATTTTAATTCTGAAAAATAGACTTATCATGCTTGATTCTCTAATATTCTTCTAATTTAATCATCAATGCACAATTTACTATGACTTAATCTAAAACATATCAATAAAAATCATAAACATCAGAAATTTCATCGTAATTAGTAATATGAGGAAATTACTTAAAAACAAGAATAAATTCAGAGATTTGAGAATAATGAAGAAAGTTAGGCTGGATTTGAGAATAATGCACAAAGTTAGGCCCTTTCATCAATTAAATATTCACCCCCTCACACTTAAGATGTACATTGCCCTCAATATACAAAGATGTATATAAAATTTTTAAGAGAGAGGGAGAGGTGAAACTTCCCGAATTTGGATGGTTTCCCGGAGTTGGAAGTCGATAGGGGTGGTGGTGGCTTGAAAGTAGAGCTCTGCAAGCTAGATGAAGAAATTGGGGAGCTCGTAGAGAATTAGTAGTGGCGACCAAGCCACTCCTACTACTGGGCTTTGATGCCAAGATCCTTCGAACTAATTTTAAGGCCTTCTCGCTAACTCCAGCGCCCAAACAAAAATTGAAGCGCCACTTGCTGCCATCGTGCCTCGAACCAGAGGCCCTTGCAACACCCTTAGACGCCTTTGAGTCCAATTGAACCAAGCCTATTCCTTGTGTCACATTTTCCCAAATTTTTACTTAACCCCTATCTCTACTAGCTTCCTCCTTTTAGACACTTAAAAGAAATTTTTAACACTAGGTCAAGCCTAACTGGGGTTAATTCTAGACCCATAAATATGTCAAATAAATCCTAAATTTTAACCCATCAAGTACACATGGGAAATTAGCTAAGTTACAAACAACCCCTAATTTTGGGGTGTTACAATTCTACCCCCTTAAAATAATTTAGTCCTCGAAAGTACTTATTATCAGCTCAATCGTGCATCCTTAACTCACGTCATCCCTCACGTTCTTTGCTGCGCACTCACGATCTTAAAGAACTATCATACTTTCTACACATTCCTCGTTCATAATCCAGTTCCATACTTTTTACTAGCAATCATAGAATGAACTAACGTAACCAAAGAAAGAAAAGGAAAGAGAGAGACTAAGAAGGAAAATAAACTAAAAAACAAAGATTAGAAACGCTTGGAAGATAAAAGGGCTTGAGAATCCTTATTGGTAGATGGTTCGTGAGGTGGGTGTGACTTCTAAGGTGACGGAGGTGCTGGCGGTGGCAGAAGTGGCGTGATTCCCAAGCAGCCTTTTGAACTTCTTAGGCTGCGGTGGTGGTGGTCGTGATTCCCAAGGTGTGATTCCCTAGCAGCCTGAAGAACCTAACACTAAGAAATTAAAATATATTAAACTAAAGTAAGTATAAGATTGTCAAAGAGAAGGAAATTGAAGCAAAGGAGAAAAGAAAAAGAAAAGATAAATGGTCTCAAAAACCCTTGGCTTGTTATTGGAATGAAGCACCGGCATGAGCTTATAAATATCGGTCTCCCTAAAGAGACTATGCTTGCCTTCTTCCACTTCTTGGCATTGATATTTGTGGCTCAAGTCGGAGACTTTGTTATGGAGATGGGAGAAAAAGGAAGAAGCGAGAATCGAGAAAAGTAGTGGAAAGTGGATGAGAAGAATAGGGAGGGGTTGGTGTTTAAATAGAGGCTCTATTACGGTACTTTCCCACGCCCAGTGAAAGTGAGGCGTGTCGATGCACCACGGCCGCCAGCAATGCGTGTGTATAAGCGTGTTGTTTCTCCATGCCCGTTTTTCAGCCAGCCACGCCTGTTGGTGGCAAATCAGTATGTTGGCACGGGCGTGTTCTGCCCGTGGTTTGCAAGTCAGTAGCTTCACACGGTCATAGGGCGCGACCGCGCCATTTTATCGGTGCGGGTGAAGTGGTTGAGTCAGTGAATTCAAAAGTTGGTTGGGGCCGATTCGTCTTGCCTCTGCTATGTCAGTACGGAGATTTTGGTGGTCCACATGGCCACGGCCATGGCCGTGTGCAAGGCCGTGTGGCTTGGAAATCTGCACTTTTGTGTTAGTTTAACAACTAAATTTTTAGAACTAAGAAAAGAAAAGCGAAAATAAATGTGAAAGTAAATAGGGTTAGTGCTGGGTTGCCTCAGGAGGAGCGTTCGTTATAGTCTTAAGCTAGACTTTCATTGTATTTGAGAAAAAGAATCAATGAGGTTTAAAATTTTGAATATCTTTCCTCATGCTTACAGTTCTATTTTCTTACCTTAAAAGTGCCGAATGTTGGATTGCTTACCTCGACTGTTTCGTGTGAGAAGATATTATGTACCTTAAGAAGAATTTCTTCGTTTACTTTCAGGAATGATGTGGTGATGTGAGGGTCGTCTTTGTCGAGCGATTGCACAGTCTCCTATTTTGGCGTGGTTTGATGTTCCTATGAGCTCTTCCAGGGGCTCCTTCGGCTTTACTTCGTGCGGTTCCTGTTCCTCTTTGATTTGTGTTTTCTACTCTTTTAGTTTGTCGATCCTAAGGCTTTGTTCCTTATGCGATCCTTCTTTGTTGGTATTAGGTCCATGATTTAACTCAAGTTTGTATCCTTGTGGTGTTTCCTGGGATGAAAGTTGCACAAATTGATTATCAACTGAATTGTCTTTCTTACCTTCATCGATTGTTGTCTAAATAGAGTCAAGAGCTTGAAGACTAATTGATTAAATCACCTACACAAAGTATAAGTTCTCTTGTGGCAACATCAATTTTAGTCTTGGCGATTCTTTGGGAAGGTCTTCCTAAAATTAAGGGAATTGAATTATCCTCATCCATGTCTAAGACAACAAAATCTCTTGGGAAAAGCAGATTTATCAATTTTTACAAGAACATCTTCGATAATACCCCTAGGAATTCTAACAGTTTTATCAGCTAATTGAATGCTCATCCTAGTCTGTTTGGGTTTCCCTAGACCTAGTTGTTTAAACATTTTGTAAGGGCATGACATTTATTGTAACACCCTCTAACAGTATCAAATCGCTTGATTAGGGTTACGAGGCGTTACAACATAACATAACCCCAAACAAGCATTCACAAATAAATAATTTAAATACCTATCATTTGTTTATTCAAATATTGTAATCAACTAACATGTAATAAAATTTAACTACTTATCTATGGATTCCCTATTAGGTTTCACCTAATCAGGCAAAATCTCGTCACCTATCTCTGAAGTGCGCAATGGAAATCTGCTTTAATTATGCTAGATCTATTCTTAGCGAGGACTTTTGCTCCTCCACCTAAGAACATCTGACTTGAATCAATATCCCAGAAATATTAACACAAGAATTAAGCGCACATAATTAAGAACATATCAAATATTTATCTTATAGTTGAAAAACAATAACAAGATTTATCTAGGTTTCATCCCCTTTAGGTATCTAAAGGGTTTAGTTCATATAAAATAAAGAAAACATCTCGGAAGAAAAGATAAAATAAAACATAAGAAATCCTAAAACTCCTGAAGGACTTGAAGGAGAGATCCATAAGTCTTGAGTAGAATTAAGGCTTCTTGAGATGGATCAACTAACTATCTTGAGTGATTCCTACAACTATGACCTTTTAGAAACTTGGCTCCTTGGCCTAGCTAACCACCCCTTTCGGGTAACACTTAGGGGGTTTATATGAGCTCTTGGAATGTGTTTCTTCACCCCAAAGTATCCAAATCAGAATGAAATTGCTCTTTGCCACGACGAGGACACGGCCATGTCACGCCGGTGTGACTAGTCTTCAAGCCGTGTTAGGACTTCTTTAATGAGGCGCGGCCGTGTGAATCGGGGTAAGGCGTGTTCTAGATGATTAATGCGGCACGTGGCCGTGTGGGCTTAAGTCGGTGTGTGGATTTAGTGATATAGCCTATTTACTCTGTTTTGGGCCCGTTTATGTTCTTTCCATCCTCGGGTGCTTTCACAGGTATAAGACATGAAAAGAAAGGATTAAGAGCACCTTTTACATAAATCGAGGCTTAAATCATCCAAAAGCATACTAAATGTGGGATTAAAATATGTTACTTTTACGGTTTATCATTAAGCCTTTGCTTGCCCTCAAGCAAAATTCTCAACTCACAATTAAAATTAACTTCTTCAATTCATAATTCTAATTAATAATGTCTTATCTTAATTCACAGATAATTCATACATTGATAATTTAACTTAAAGAGTCCTTAAAGATTCAAACAATCGAAGTCACAAATTTTGTAGCATGAAATCATAGGTGTTTCCCACCTTATCTAAATAATTACCTTTGATCTAAAGCGGCAAAATTGACATCATCACTAAAGATTCACTCAAATCACTCAAAGTGTTTCTTGTTCAAATTAAGCACTCAAAAGTAAAACATGAAAAGTTATTACCATAGGCTTGCATGAAAATCAAATCTCCACCACTATAAAATGAGATGATACACAAATCAAAAGGTCTTAAAAGGGTTATAATGGGGCTTGGGTTAAATGTGTGGATAAAGGGTGAAAAAGAAGGTTAAAATCGAGATCGAATTGACAATTTACCTAACTAGAAAAATGAACTATCTTTGAACAATTATATCAATTGAGAACTTATCACTAATAACACGAGCTTCTTCTAAAGATGTGAAATTAACAGTTTAAGCTCATAGAACTAATAATGAATAAATTTCCAACATTTTTTTAGAATAAGAACACGATATAAGATGAATTTAACAACTGAAATAAATAATATAGTTAGGCAACTGATCAAATCAAATCTCGACAAAAGGGGAGTTAATAAAGTAGGAGAAGGAAAAATTGGGTTTTGGGTTAATATTAATGGGTGAGTCAAGAAATGGTTTATTAGGCTCAAAAGGGGTCACTAGGGGTTAATTATGAAGGTAGGCTTTTAATGGAATAATTGGGTTAAAACCTAGGTGTCTTTATCATCTTAGTATATCAAATCAATGGTGTGGTCTCGACATGCATAATCGAAGCAAGTTCTAGAATAACAAATCAATATTAACACACTCATAACCAACAATAAAGTGAGCAAGAAAAGTACATGCTCTAAAAAGCTCAAAGTCTCACAAAAAATTATAGTTTTTGATGTCAACCTTGTGAATTTCAAATTTCAAAGTAACATTTAAATTTAGGGAAATAACCTAATAAATTTTTAATTCGGAAAATAGGCTTATCATGCTTGATTCTCTAATGTCTTAAAGTTTAAACCATCAATGCACAATTACCTATGACTTAATTCAAAACATATCAATAAAAATCATAAGTTAATAGAAATTTTATTCTAATAGTAATATGAAAATTACTTAAGAACAAGACATAATTCGGGGATTTTCTAATTATACTATAGTTAACCTCCCACACTTAAGATGTACATTGTCCTCAATGTACAAAGATAGATAATGAAAATAGATTAAGAAAATCATAAGATAGGGAGAAGTGAAACTTCTGAATTACGGATGAACTCCTTAGAAATAAGCATGATGAACTAGGCGGTGAGGTGAATGGTGGGAGAATACTCCGATGGTTTGGTGGTTCCTTAATAGCACCTTGAACCTTTTGAAATTGAGGAGGAGTCATCGATGTAAAGTTTTAGGGAGTTTAAGTAATTGACTTCTTTATGGGTACTCGATAAGAAACAACCAAAGATATAAAGAAATCAAAATATACTAATATAAATTAAAGACAAAGAAAGATAAAGGAAAGAATTTAAAAATAAAAATAAAAGAAAAGGAAAAAATAAATGGACTCAAAGGTCCTTGTCTTGTTGAGCCAATGAAGCAGCCGGCATGAACTTATAAGAAAGGTATATCTGCTGTACAGTGGTTGCGCATGGGGAGACCGTGCCGGAATCCTTTCGCTTTTTTGAAGCGGAAATGACGGCCTTGGTCTTGCCTCGAGTAATAGTCATTGTGTGCCTAAAAATGAGTTGCAATAATTCAAGCATCACCACAGGTAATATCTAAATAGTCATAAATAACAGAATATTCCTAACAAAAGTAGTATTTTTAACAATATTAACTTATGGTACCCTAAACTAAATCTAAATGGCATGAAGAATAAGAACAACATAATAAAGAAAATAAAAATAAAAATACATAATGGAAAATAGATATGACTTCAAAAATAAAGGGGAAAAAGAGTGGCCAACGGTGGCAAGGATGGTGGTTGGTGTGGTGGCGGTGTAAAGAAGGAATAAGGGAAAGGGGGGAAGGGAAAAGAAGGAAGAAAGACAATGGGAAAAGAAAATGGAAAATGGAGGTTTCGGGTTAGGGAAGAAGGGATGAAGGAAGAAGGTGAAGGAAGAGAGCGGTGGTCGGAAAGGGGTGCGATGGCTAGGGTTTAGGGGGAGAAGATTTGGGAAGAAAGTGAACAAAAGAAGGGGTTTTATAACAGACCAATTAGACCCTAGTCGGAGCAGTGGTTTTAGGGACCACAAATCCGAGTTGAAAAAATTTTGGAATTATTTTTATGTTTATTAAATGTGATATTGCTGTGTGAAAATTATGTGTGGTAATTTTATCAACTGTGTGTTAAATTACGAAAAAGGACTTAATCGCATAAAGTGTAAATGTTGTGTGCTGATTGTTGAGTGTTTAATTGTTGTTGTCTTTGTAATGTTGAGGCCTTATGAGACAATTAAACCATTATGTATTTAGTGGATGGTGGATGGACATTTATAACCAATTATAATATATGTTATAATGTTTTATTATAAGGGTAAAATAGTAAAGTTTGTAATATTATGTATTAAATAAAATAAAAATAAAAATGAAACCATGTTCATCTTCTTGGTTTCAAAATTAGAAAAGAAAAAGGAAGAAAAGCTTTGAAATTTCAGCTAGGGTTAAGCTTGAATTAAGGTATGTTTGAGCTCGGTTTTTGATAATTTTTACGTTTTCGTGACCGTTGCTTCGTGCTCTTTCAAACCCATGCTTAAATTTTGTGAATTGATGATGTTGTTGAAAAGTACCATTGATGAATATGTGAGTTCTTGAATGTTTGATGGTGGAAAATGAAAGATATGTATTTGATGAATATAATTTATCTTTGAAGTTTTGATGAATTTGTGTAATTTGAGCTTAATTGTGAAAATGAGAAATAGAAGGACTAAAATGTGAAATAAATGAAATGTGTGGGCTTGAATTAGCATGGGAAGAATTCGGCTAAGCTTGTGTGAGTAGAAATTTGATGTATTTTGTGATTTTATGAATTAGGGACTAAAGTGTCGAAATGTGAAAATGTAAGGGCTATTTTGTAAAATGCCCTAAATAAGTGTGTGTGGACTAAATAGAATGAATTGGTGATTGAATGGATTGAATTTGAATGTGTATAGACCAAGAGAGGAGAGATTCGGATCGAGATCGAGGCAAAGACAAAGTTCTCGATTAATCGACCGTTTCGATATTCGACGTCCGAGGTAAGTTCGGATATAATTCATGTATTTAGATATGTTTAATGCTATGAAATGAATGTTATGATATTATTGAATTATGAATGTTATGTGAATGCTTGAGTTATGTGGCACTAAGTGTGTGTATTCGGAAATGTGACCGAGATGATTAGCACTGTGTGTGCGAAATAATATAAGCTTTGACTTTGTGGATGGCACTGTGTGTGCGATACTGATCAGTTTGATATAGATGCACTAAGTGTGCGATGTTAAATTGAGTTTTCGGCTAATGATTTGGGCACTAAGCGTGCGATTGAACCGAATAAGGGACGAAAGTTGATCGAAATGAAGTAGTGAGAATTGAGTAGCATATGTTATCGATAACTAAGTGTTGGCTAAGGTACGTTCGGAACCTATGTGGTTGATGAAGTTTATGAATGAGATTATTGAAGGCTAATTGAGCACATTAGTTTGGATGATATGGTACAAATGTGTTTGTGAATTAATCTATGTGATGGTTGGTTTAAGTATAATGTTTTATGTTCTGAACTTACTAAGCTTTGAAAGCTTCTTGTGTGATTTGTTTTTACGCTTTCGATTATCGATAAAGCTAGCTCGGATTCGAGGATCGTCAGCATCTCAATCACACTATCGGCAATCTATTTTGGTACTTTAGAAGATGTGTATATGTGAATATGGCATGTATAAGCTAGTTGTTTTAAAATATGTTTGAGATGTGTAATTAGCCATGAGATGTGGCTAGATAAATGTTGGCAATATGAATATGTGGATTTGGTGTATGAAGTATGTCTTGATATGTTTTGATGGTATTAATAAATTCTTGTGAATGGTAAGTTTGAGGATGGATTGATGTCTTTGTGATCTAGAGATCTTGTGAATAAATCATGCTTGGTTATACATTTGTTATAGTTGTGCAATTTGCTATATATGTTGACATGAAATTGGTTGCCAAATTGTGTGTGGAATTATGCTTAAATGTGCTTGTAGGTTTGACCCTTGTGTGGGTGGCAAATTGGTCTTACAAATGGCCTGTTTTGCCTATACGGTTATTGATCGTGTCAAAATCAGAGCTTTAAATATTTATAAAAGAATGATCAAACCTGGAGACTAAATCTGACAACGATTAAAGGCAAGTGTACCTATCGAACAGTAGTATAGCTTAGGCAAGACCGGATTATCGAACCCAAAGGAACTAAAAGTACTAATACTAACTTTCTTTTTTATTATTTAGCCTTAAAACTAGAGTGAAGATTGCTTTAAACTAAATTATCGAAGACTAAAACTAAGAACACAAGGACAAGAAGAGCAGGTTGAAAAATAACTTTGAAGAAAAACTCAGTTGATTGCGACAATACCTTCGGGAAGAATCCACCTAGACTTCACTTATTATCTAACCCCAAATTATACGATTTCTTTACTTAGCTTGACCCATGAGACTCCCCAACCTATATTAAACCCTCTCTCGGCGAATAACGTCTAACCTAGGTTAATTAGTGGAACTCTCGTTAAACATAATAACCCCAGAGGATAGCGATAAATCGATCAATGGACTCCCATATTAGGTTTCACCTAATCAGGCAAAATCTCATAACCCTATCTCTGGGCGTTCGATCAACTCAAGCTTAATTATGTTAGATCTTCTCTTAGGCGGTCTATTCCTCCTCCACCTAAGCACATTAGATTTGGATTCGCAACATAATTAAGAACAAACTAAGTAATTATCATATAACTCAAAAGTCAAATAACAAAATCCATCTAGGTTTCATCCTTGAGTGTCGAGGTTTAGTTCATAATTAATAATAAAAACATCGCAAGAGAAAAGATAAAACAAAACATAAGAAATTCCTAAAACCTTACGAAGGAATTGAAAGAGAATCTGTAGTCTTGAGTATAATTAAACTTCTTAGGATGGATCAACTGGCTATCCTCGTGTTATTCCCTAACTCTGACCTTCTCGGCTTGGCTCCTTGGCCTAGCTTTCGATGCCTTTCAAAGGTGGTACTTGGGGGATATATATAGGCTCTTGGAATGCGATTCTTTCTCCTAAGTATCCTTTTCAGGCTAAAATTGCTCTTTCCAGCGACAGAGGCACGGCCATGTCACACGCCCGTGTGGATCGAGACCAGGCCGTGTTCGGACTTCTAAAGAGAGGCACGGCCATGTGAGGCGGAATTGAGGCTGTGCTCTAGGTGTTCGCAGAGAGCACGGCGTGCGTGGAACTATGGGCGGCCGTGTCAATTTCATGCAAAGGCCCATTTTCTCCGTTTTAGGCCTAATTTGTGTTCTTCTCATCCTCGGGTGCTTTTTTGGGTCTAAAACATGAAAAGAAAGGATTAGAAGCACCTTTTTATACAAATCAAGGAATAAATTATCAAAAAGTAAGCTAAATGTGGGATTAAAATATGTTACTTTTACAGTTTATCGGTTATGGCACCGCAGGCGTGCCTAGTGGCCGTGGGATAAAGTCGATAGCTAGCCCAAGTATGCGGCCACGATGCAGCGGGCGTGCCTAGTAACTCATGTGATTAAGTCGAGTATATTGCCTAAGAGTACGGTCTTAGCACAGGCGTGTTTGGTGATTGTGTGAAGAAGTCGAATACATGCTCTGGTTTGTACGGCTTGGACACATGGGTGTGTTTGGTGATCGTGTGAGGACTGCGACACGATTACTGCAGGTGTGTGACACGAGCGATATTAAATAATATTTGAAATTTTGAAAACTTTCGTAAGTGTTCGGTTTAGTCCCGACCCCTTTCTAACACGTGTTTAAGGTTTCGTAGATCTAAATAAGGGACTATATGTTTATAGTTATGTATGTTTGATTTATGATAGACTTTGTGTCGTGAAATTATTTGTAAATGTTCCGATGATTCGGTAATGCCTCTTAACCCTAGGTCGTGACGATTCTGGGGTTAGAGGTGTTCTGAGTTTAAATAGAGATTGGGACACATGGTCGCGGCCCACGCCCGTGTGCCCTGGGCGTGTTAGGTCACATGGTCGAATCGCATGGCCGTGTGATACTTCGTTCGTTTCTCCCACGCCTGTGTAGAGGTTTCCACGCCCATGTTGATTGATTAGTATCGACCATGGCTTATAGGCACGGGCGTGTTGCACGCCCGTGTGATTTACTCGGTATTGCCCAGGGTCTTAAGGCACGCCCGTGTGGATTTATTGTTTCCCGTGTTCTTTAGTCAGTGTCGACCACGGTCGTATCGCACGGTCATGGTATTTTATCGCAACCCATGTTTTGGGGAAAATTTTTGTCTTATTCTCACACGGTATCAGTCATCTTTGGTGTACCTATTAAGTGGTGTCCACGGCCATGTGCCAGCTTGTGTGTGTAGGCCGTATGGGTAGGGAAACTGCGCCTATTTAGTTAGTTTTTAGTTAGATGCTAAAAATCGAAAATATGGACATTAATAGGGTTAGTGCTCGGGTTGCCTCCCGAAAGTGCTTATTTAGAGTCTAAGATCGACTAACCTTTCATTCACATAATCATGGTGGTTCGAGGAGTTGAAACTCCTCATTTAACGCTATCAATTTTGTTAAAATAAGGTTTTAGACAAGTATTATTTACCTTGAAGGTGCCAAATTTGGAATGAGTTACCTAGACTGTACCATATGGGAAAGTATTAAGTACCATGAAAGGGGTTGTTCCATTAGGGTCAAAAGAGGCAATACGAGAATCTGTATTATCCATTAGAACTAAGTCTCCAACCTTAATTTGACTCGTTTTATTTTTAGGCTCGTCATGGCTCTGCTTTGGTTCATCGTGTACTTTCAATCTCTCCTTACACTGTGTTTGTCATTCATCTAGTTCCTCGATCTAGAGCCTTCGTTCCTCATGAGCAGTTCTATTCTCAATATGAGAGCTAGACCATAGCTCAGTCATCTTTTCCCAAGGGATTTCCTGCAAAGAAGATTGAACATTAAGTTTACTTACATTAACAGGACTAGTATCATCTTGATCACTAGGTATTACATCGAGAACCACGTGCTTAGAGTTTAATCATGTCATCACCTACACAGTATTACTTCCCTATATCAACATCAATAATGGTCCTAGCGATTTGCTAAAAGATTAGTCCTAAAATTAAAGGGACGTCACTATCCTCATCCATGCAACAACAAAGTATACTGGGAATATGAATTTATCAATTTTGACTAGCACATTTTCAATTATACCCCTAGGAAATCTAATGGTTTTATCAGCCAATTGAATGCTCATCCTAGTTTGTTTGGGTTTCCCAAGACCTAGCTGTTTAAACATTTTATAAGGTATAACATTGATACTTGCCCCTAAATCTGCTAAAGCATTATCAATAGATAAACCACTGATTAAGCAAGGAATCATAAAACTCCCTAGATATTTTAATTTGCGGGGTAGTTTATTCTGTAAAATCGCTGAGTAAACTGCATTTAGCTCTACATTCGATGCATCTTCTAACTTCTGTTTGTTTGCCACGTGAGAAGTAATGGCATGAAGTTGCTCCTTTGGGTTAGTTTCAGTGTTGCTTGGCAAGCTACCTTGTGGTGGTTTTGAGATCAACTTGGCAAGCTGTCCTATTTGGTTCTCGAGCCCTTGAATCGATGCTTGTTGATTTTTGAATCTTTGTTTGGTGTTTTGAAAATGGGTTTACGACAGAGATAAATTTTGTTAGCATCTCCTCAGGTTCGGCTTCTTCTCACAATGGGTAGGGTTGTTGTTGAAATCTTGGAGGGGTTGTTGTCTCTGATTTCCTTGACCACCCCATGAGAAGTTTGGGTGGTTCCTTCAACTGGATTGTAAGTGTTACTATAGGGATTATTACGAGGTCTAGAATTGTACCCATATAGTTCATCTGTTAGCTTTCTATGCCGGGGTTGTAAGATGGATATTCTGTATTGTTTGTCCCTCCTCCATTTGTATCACCTTTGCATTCTTTGGATGTACCTCGAAGAACCACACAACCCATCAACCTTTTTACTTAAAAGTTCTACGGTTTGATAGCATGGTAATTGCGTCGATGTTAAAAACACAAGGCTACCTTTGTTGGCCGTCCTCATAACTTGCCAGCGATAGTTATTGGTGACATCTCTTCAATGAATTAAATAAGCGACCTCGGTGTTTTATTGTTTAGTGTACATGTAATGGCTACATCAATCAAGCGCCTAGTTGAGGGTTTACACCATTGTAAAGGTTTGAACTTGTAGCCATAATGGTAACCCATGGTGAGGGCATCTTCTCAATAGATCCTTGTATCTCTCCTATGCGTCGTAAAGTGTCTCTAAATCCATCTGCACAAAAGAAGAGAAATCATTCCTCAATTTAGCCGTTTTAGTCGGCGGAAAATATTTTGACAAAAATTTTTTGGTCATTTGCTCCCATGTAATGATTGATCCTCGTGGCAACGAGTTCAACCACTGTTTAGCTTTGTTCCTCAACGAAAAGGGAAACAACCAAAGGCAAATGGCATCATCAGAAACGCCATTAATATTGAAAGTGTCGCGGAATTCCAAGAAATTTACCAAGTGATTGTTTGGATCCTTATCCTACAAACCATCAAACTGAACAAACTGTTGAATCATCTAAATAGTGTTAGGTTTCAGTTCAAAATTATTTACAACAACAGCAAGTCTAACAATACTTGATTCAGTTCCTGTTAAAGTAGGCTTAGCATAATCATACATAGTATGAGGAGCAGGATTTTGATTCACCAGATTTGCGGCAACCACAAGAGGTAGTGAACTATTTTCAGCCATCTCCTCGATAGTATTATTATCATCCTCTTGCTCTTCCTTTATATACTATAGACTTACGCCTTATTTCTCTTGGTTTCTCGAGCGGTGCTCTCTATCTCAACTTGTAGTAAAGCAATGAGTCTGACGGTTTTCTTCTAGTCATAAACTAGAGACTCTTTCTAGAAGCAAAGAAAGTGTAAAATTAGAAAAATAAAAATAAAAATAAAAATAAATTGCAATAAAAAAAAATGGCTAAAGTAATAAAAATTTAGTGTTCCTAATATCTTAGTCCCCGGCAACGGTGCCAAAAACTTGATGTGTCTTTAACTAACTATGATCACAATAAAGGCAATCGCACCTATCGTTTAATAGTATAGTTATGGTAAGACCAATAATATCGTATCCACAAGGACCAAGAGTACTAGTAATTACTATCTTTCTATTATCTAGCCTTAGAATTGGAGTGATTCCTTTTAAACTAAAACTAATTAAGAACACGACAGAGAATGAATTGGGAAAATACTTTTTTAGAAAACTTTATGAGAGAGACAATACCCAATGAAGAATTCACCTAGACTTCACTTATTACTTTTGATTCATACGATTTATTCACTTGACTTAATCAGTAGAAATCCTAACTTATGTTAATATCTCTTTCGAGACTAAGAACAAGCGACTCTAGGTTGATTAATTGAAATCCCTTTCTAATTAAAACCCTATTGTCGCATTAACTTTCGATCTATGGATCCCCTTATTAGATTTGACTCTAATCAGGTAGATTTATGTATGCCCTATTTCTAGGGTTGCAATCAACTCAAGCTTAATTGTGTTGATCTACTCTTAAACAATGACTTTTGCTCCTCTGAATAAGCACATTCAACTTGAATCAATAACTTTGAATTATCAAAACAAGAATAAGAACTCACAATTAAGAATAAGAACAAGTATTTATCTTATAAATCAAATAGTAATAAGATCAGTCTTAGGTTTCATCCCTTAGGTATTTAAGGGACTTAGTTCATCTTGATAGAGAAACATCTTAAAATAAGGAAAACTACAAAACATAAGAAAACCCAAAAAATTCAAGAGAAATTGATAGGAGATCTTGATCTTGATGGAGATCCTCCTTCCAAGCGACTCTGATGGGTGTCTTGAGTATTTTTGCTTTCTCTGTGTGTCTCCTCTTAGGTTCTCCCTAGGGTGTTTTTATAGGGTTTGGAGCACCTTTCTTGGCCTAAGTAGCATTTTTGAATAGAATTAGACTTGGGTCAGCGAGGAACACACGTGTGACACGCCGTGTTTGATAGCCTTAGGCGTGCTTGATTACCTTGTCACACAGCGTGTTCGGTCTGCTCGTCACACATGGCGTGTGAGTGCTGTGTGTGACAGTCCAAGCCATGTTGATTTTCAAGATAGGCCCATTTTGTCCCTTTTTGGCTCGTTTCTCGTTCTTTTCAACTCCTAAGCTCTCACGAGTGAATGACGTGAAATTAAAGGATTAAAGTATCGAATTCATCAAATCTAATGAAAACTATCCAAAAATAAGCAAGCATGGGGTAAAAATATGTATAAATTATGGTTTATCACCCGTGTATTAATTTGTTCAATTGTTAAGTTTTTAACAAGTTGTCATTAAAGAAAATTAATGAAGTAGGCTTGAAATTGAAGAGATTATTAGATAGTGAATTTCGATTATGTTAAGACTAAATTGAGAAATGAATTAAGCTTTTAGATAACTAATATTAGGGATTAAATTGAATAAATTAAAAACTTTCATGAGATTATGTTGTAGATGAAAAGTATAAGGTCCCTAATGAAAGAATGTGAAATCGGATATTGGATATAGAAAGATATATGTATCCAGAGTATAGAGACTAAAGCTGAATAAAATGTAAAATATGTTTGATTATGTATTTGGTTGTAAATTAGATGTAAATCGATATTTTTTTAATTGAATTATCAAGCGTAGTTAAAGATGACACTAAGTTAAATCGCGAGAGAAGAAAAGCGAGAGCATTAGGCGAAGAGTAAAACATTGATTTTACTATTTGTTATAAGTATGAATTTAAAGCATATGACACGAATAGATTCAAAATGAAATGGTTAAAAACTTAATAATGAACTGATTATATTTATCGTGATAATGTTTCATTTTTATGACTTGAATCAGGAAAGTATCATTGAGTTTTATTACTCAGCGTGCAATTTGTTTATTCCATACGCAGGTATTAGTGGATCTCGAAACCTTATGAGGTGAAGTAGCATTCAAATTGAAAATTCTCGACTCAAATGATTGTATAGTTCTTTTGGATTTGATGAATAGCATGTACATAGGGTTGAACCAGTTTTGAATTGTAAATTGGTAACTTGGCATTTAGAGTATTAGATGTCAGTTAATGGAATGGTTCATGAATGTTAAGGCCTACATGAGTTTATGCATGTATTTGATCATAAATGATGAGTTTTATTGCATTTTAGGGCCTCTAAATGAGTTGGATCATACAATTTGGTAGGTAAAATCAAATGATGTAAGGCATTGTGGGTGTCTGCCTTCAAAGTCGCGACACCATTCTATGGATGTCACGACATCAGCTCTCAACATCGCGATGTCCCTTATTGAAGTTGCGACACCAACCTACAACCTTTGAACTCGCGGCATTGCACTGATGAAGTTGCAACACCAAGCTTCTGTCATTGATGTCGCGACGTGAGTCCTCCATGGTTGTGACACCAACCCAAAAAACTTTGAAAACTTTGCACTTAGGTTCTCAGATGGTCTCAGGTTATCATAAAAGCTTTCATAAGTTCGTATAAACCTCGTATAAACCCTTAATAAGATTATATTATAGGTTATATTGATGTATTAATCTTAATAACTTCTATAAATATGTTAAATTGATTGGAATTATATTTGTAGTTGCTCCAGCAATGAATGTGACATTTCATAGCTCAGACCCAAAGATCAAATCGAGTTTGGGGTGTCATCAATTATTTCTTTACCTTTACCCAAAAATCTAGATCTTTCTACATATGTTGAATGTTTTAAATTTATTAAATATTTTACTATCATAATATAGAATTCAAATAAGTTCAGCAGATTAAAAATTGGAGCAATTCCTTGTTGTCGTATCCTACTAAGATGCTTAAAGATATTTCTTTGATATCAAGTTGTCTTCATCAAAATTAATTGACTTTGTTATAAATATCTTATTAAGTGGATGTCCATCATGATCAAGATAAAGTTTTAATATACTTTAAATTCTAATAATTATTAAAATTAGATCTCTACTTGTTTTATACTTCTTATGACTATAAATAGAGACTCTGATGAAGCATTGTAATCATCCATTTTGATCAATAAAGTACATTTTCTATTGCTTTCATATTTTCTTTGTTCTTTATTCTTTCTATCTCTCTTTATTTTATAACATGTTATCAATACGATCTTGCTCAAAGTGATAGTTCCTTTTATCGGCGATCAAACTTATCCTTCATGATTTTCAATATCTTTGTGATAAGATGCTAAGTTTTTATAGGAAGTTTCTTTTATTTAATGTCTCATATATGATTATTATTTTTCATTCTTCTTTCATTATCGTTATCATTGTTTTGATTAACTTATTTTACTTTTTGTTCTTAAGGATGGTGAAAGATTTGATACCGTTATCTATATGAAATCGAGAAGTAAGATTCACTCTCAAAGTTTTCTTTTTGATATTTGCTTGGGGATGATCTCTTTTTCTTCATTTCAAAGGATGTTTATAATCACTATTTCACATCCATGGTAACGTAAGTCAATCTAATCAACTTCTTTTGAAATTTGATTTGATTTCTATTAAAAAGTTCAATTTATATAATTCACTATCCGTATATTTATGAATTTATAAACACCTTCAAGCATTTAGTTATTGGGATTTTTATATGGAGATAAATATTTTTTTCATTTTTAATAGAATTGATTGGTTTAATTTTGATTTTGATTAAGATATATGATTATTGCAAAATGTGAGTAAAAATACGTACTTGTCATGAACTTTGGGATATTCACCATATGCATGATAATTTCATATCACTATAAAATTTGAGATAAAATTACGTCATAAGAGATGGAGGTTAGAAAATGTTTATGTTTAAGCTTTTATAGCTTGTAAAGTTATTTTAATTTGACATTATAATATTTTTCATTTTGTTGTGGTATGATATATAAAATATATATTATCTAACCACAATGATTTATTAGTGACATGAATTTATTATTTATTACGTTTAATATATGTTTTATTTATATCTATTCATTTTATTTTTATTTGAATAAATAAGATTTTATTTAAAATAAATTAAGCATTCATTAAGGTTATACAATAAAATGATTATATGCTCTGAAGAGCTAATATTGCATCAAAGCGTAAAAAGTTCTTTAAGAGCTTATATTTTAGCTCCTTGTGATGCAAAATTTTATAAAATATAATATTGTTTTTCAAATCAAGAAGATATATGTTGAATAAAACCTTAAATCACATTTTACATTAAAATCATATATATAAATAACATGAGATGCTCATGTATTTGTACTATATATATTCCCAGAAGGAATACATTACACTATATGATTGAAATATCTAATGTGCTCTATGATGTAAATATTGTGAAAATGACTTTATGATATTTTGAATGATCTCATACCTTCTCTTTGGCTAAGCAAAATAATAAGTTACTAATGAAAAATTATGAAATTCTTCCCACTAGTTTTGCTTCATTCCCTGAAGTGAATGTAGCAGTACATAACAATTATGAAAAATGAAAATATAGAGATCATGATTGTTGTTGTAATTGAGGATGTGATTGGAGACTAATCATGACAACATGAATAGATAGATTTTGATTTAAAATCCATGCATGTTTTGCGATGGTGATTATGAAATAAAAAATCAATGGAGGCGTTTAGAAGTCTATTCTACTAGATTTATTGCATTCCCTGAAGTGAATGCAAACATAAAGAAAATAAAAGATATAATCATGGACCACTAAAAGTGGGAACATAGTAATAAATAAGAGAACAATGAGAATTCTCAATATAACTCTTCAAAGGGTAAAGATAATTTATGTTATCAATGTGATATGAAAGAATATTGGCCACATATGTAGCATATGCTTAAATATTTTGTTTCTGTTAATATTCTTTGAGGAATGATATGAGAATGTAGTAATAAATTCTATCATTAGAGATAGAAAGTATTTATCTTATTTGGTACTAAAACAAACAAATATTATTTCAATATTTGATAGTAAAAAATTAGTCAAAAACTCTAGAAGAGCTAATATATTAATATCTTGTGATGGTTAATCCATTGGTTTTAAAATATATTTATAATGGATCTTATATTGAGATTGTGAATGAGGAAAAAATTATATTTCATATGAATCACTATTGCTATAAATATTTATTTTGAAAGGATGAAAAAGAGAGGATGGGGTTATTAATTTATATTTATTTTATAAGCTTTGTGATCTTCTTTTGTCATCATCCCCTTTAAGAAATTTGGAAGCAAAATACTTGACTATGAAAGATCTATTTATGAGAATAAAATATGATAATTATATCTAAAGCTCATTATATGGTTGGATGCTCCTGAAGTTACAAATTTTGTTTTTAGATATTTGAAGATTTTGACATATTCCACTGAGCGAATATTGCATATAATTGTTTGAAATTTATATTTATTTTGTTGACTTAGTGACATTATAATATTCACATAGATTTAGACATTTCTAATAGTAAATGTCACAATAGCACTTACATATGGATACAAAATAAAAGAAATGATAGTAAAATTATTAATTTATTTACAATTTAGTACAATTGAAACACATGTTAAAGTAAACTAGAAGTTTCTTGATACAAATGCATTTACTACTTAGCGTGACCAGTTAGACCATCTGGATCATATATGATGTGAAAACTAATTAATAATTCATATGAGCATTCATTAAAGAACTAGAAGATTCTTTAATTTAAAAGAATTCTCATATGTTGCTTGTTCTCAATGAAAATTGATTATTACAAACTCACTAGCTAAAGTTGAGATTTAATATCTTATATTTCTGAAATGAATATGGGCCCTTTCATCCACCATGTGGATGGTTTTGATATTATATGATTTTGGTAGATGCATCTACAAAATAATCACATATGTGTTATCAATTTACAATTTGTCATTTGCAAGATTGCTTGTTTAAATAATTAATTTCATATCATGCAATTAAGACAATTCATCTTGCTAATACTGATGACTTTATATCTCAATCTTTTATTGATTGAGTTTGAAAAACTTTTGTAATAGTTTACGCATAATGGTTTTAAGAAATTATTGATTGAACACATCTGATTAATGTCTAAACTATTACTGATGGGCTCGAAACTAACTAATATTTCGACAAAGGCAAGCGCATCTATCGAACAGTAGTATAGCTTTGATGAGTCAAAATATCGTATCCTTGATCGTTGTTTTTGCAATGTCAAAGTCTTAAAATTTATAAAAATAATGATCGAACCTGGAAACTAACTATGACAACGATTTGAGGCAAGCGCACCTATCGAACAGTAGTATAGTTTAGGCAAGACCAGAATGTCGAACCCAAAGGAACCAAAAGTACTAATACTAACTCTTTTTTTATTATCTAGCCTAAGAATTAAGGGAATTGTTTATCTAATCTAAAACTAACTAAACTAAAGATGTAAGGACAAGGAGAATGAATTGGGGAAAATAACTTGAGAAAAACCAATTGATTAAGACGATACCCAAGGAAGAATCCACCTAGACTTCACTTGTTATCTAACTCTGAACCAGACGATTTATTCACTTGACTTGATCCGTAAGATTCCCTAACGTATATTAATCCCTCTCTCGAGGCAACTAACGTCTAACCCTAGGTTGATTAATTGAAATCTCTTTCTAATTAAAACCCCTAGAATTGCATTCACTCGATCTATGGATTCCCATATTAGGTTTCACCCTAATCCGGCAAAATCTCGTCACCCTATCTCTAGGCGCGCGATCAACTCCGCTTAATTATGCTAGATCTACTCTTAGGCAGGGACTTTTGCTCCTCCACCTAAGCACATCACACTTGAATTAATATCCCAGAAATATCAGCACAAGAATTAAGAACACATAATTAAGAACAAGTCAAATATTTATCATATTGTTCAATAGCGATAACAAGATTCATCTTAGGTTTCATCCCCTCAGTATATCTGAAGGTTTAATTCATAACAATAAAGAATACATCTCAAAAGAAAGATAAAAAAAACCTAAGAAATCCTAAAACCCACTGAAGGAATTGAAGGAGAGATCCTCCATCTTGAGTATAATTCCGGCTTCTTAAGATGAATCAATGGCTATCTTGAGTAAATCCCCACAAATCGCCTCTTTGGCCTAGGTGGGCGCCCTCTCACTAAAGCTCTGGGTTCCCAGACAAAAGCACACAGTGAGAAGGCCTGTGAACTCCCCTTTAAGTTGCCCCCTAGGGTGTTTATATAAGCTTTGAGATGCCTTACTTGGCCCCTAAGTATCCTAATTCAAGTAGAATTCCTCCTAGGGTGTTTAAATAGGCTTTGGAATGTGTTTCTTTACCACCAAGTATCCTATTCCGAGTAAAACTCCTTTTGGCCTCGGCAGGGACACGCCCATGGCACACACCCCGTGTGAATCGTGGCCAAGCCGTGTTCGAGTTTGTTGATGAGGCACGGCCGTATGGTCATCGGGCCCAGGCCGTGTGAATTTCATGATATGGCCCATTTATTTCGTTTTGGGCCCATTTTCCATTCTTTTATCATCTAGTGCTCTTACGAGTATAAAACATGAAAGCGAAGGATTAAGAGCACCAAATTACATAATTCAAGGATTAAATCATCCAAAAGCATGCTAAATGTGGGTTTAAAATATGTTACTTTTACGGTTTATCAATCCTCAAGGACTAAAATTACTAGTAATAACTATCTTTCTATTATTTAGCCTAATATTTAAAGGGATTTTTAATCTAAAAATCTAACTAACTATGCACTGCTTGTGACAGTGAAGAGAGTATTCGAATAAACCAATGAATAAAGACAATACCCAGGAAGAATCCACCTAGCCTTCACTTATTATTACGACTCACGAATTAAGCGATTTATTCACTTACCTTGATCGTAGAAATCCTAATTTATGTTGATATCTCTTTGAGACTAAAAACAAGCGACTCTAAGTTGATTAATTGAAATCTCTTTCTAATTAAAACCCTATCCTCGCATTAACTTTCGATCTATGGATTCCCTTATTAGATTTGACTCTAATCAAAGCGATTTATATATTACTATTTCTGAGGTTGCAATCAACTCAAGCTTAATTATGTTGGATCTACTATTAAACATGGACTTTTGCTCCTTTGAATAAGCACATCAATCTTGAATTAATATTCACGAAAACATTAAAACAAGGATTAAGAACACATAATTAAGGACAAGAATAAGTATTTATCATGTAATTCAAATTTATTAAATAATAAGATTCATCTAGGTCTCATCCACCCTAGATATTTAGGGAGTTTAGTTCATAGCATTATGAGAAAACATCTTAAAATTAAGAAAACAACAACACATAAAGAACCTAAAAACTTCTAAAGAACTTGATGGAGATCTTCCTTGAGTAATTTCTTGATCTACTCTCAGTCTCTTTAGGTCTTCTTCTAGTATGTATTTAGAGGCTTTTGAATGCTCGAAACCCTAAAAATTGGGTTTTTCGCGTAGAGGAAGCAAGGTCTGAAAATCGACACAGGTGGCACATGGGCGTGTGGCCAGCCCGTGTGGCTCACATGGGCAAGTGCCCGGCCGTGTGGATCTGAAAACTCAATTTTGGCCCCTTTTTCGCTCATTTTGCTCCCAAATGCTCTCTAAGTATGGAAACATGAATTTAAGGGATTAGAAGCATCAAATTCACTAATTCTCATCATAAATCATCCAAAAATATGCCAAGAATGGAATTAAAATATGTTATATTTATGGTTTATCAAATATCCCCACACTTAAACATTTGCTTGTCCTCAAGCAAAATCATCAACTTCATAATTAAAATTAAACTTTCTCAATTCATAATTCTCATCAATAATGTTTTATCATAATTCATAAATAATCACACATTGATAATTTAACTAAAAAGAGCATTAAAGATTCAAACAATCCAAGTCACATATTTTTAAAGCATGAAAACATAGGTATTTCCCTTGTCTAAATAATTACCTTTAATTCAAAAGCAAACAAAATTCGATATCCTCACTAAAGATTCACTCAAATCACTCAAAGTGTTTAAGGTTCAAAAATTAAGCACTCATAAGTCAAAAATGAAAAGTTATTGACATAGGCTTGCATGAAAATCAAATCTCCACCACTATAAAATGAGATGATACAAATCAAAAGGTCTTTAAAGGGTTGTAATGGGGCTTGGGTTAAAGGTGTGGTTAAAGGATAAAAAGAAGGTTAAAATCAAGATCGAATTGACAATTTACCTAACTAGAAAAATAAACTAATTTGAATAATTACATCAATTGATAACTTATCAATAATAACACGACTTCTTCTCAAAATGTGAAATTAACAGTTTAAGCTCAAATAACATAGAACTAGAAATAATTAAAATAAATGTACATATATTTTTCACTTTTTTTACTTTTTTTTTGAGTTAAGGATAAAGAGATAATTTAACAAGCTGGAAGAAAATAACATAGCTAGGCAATGACCAAATCAAATCTCGACAAAAGGGGTCAATATAACAGGAAAAATTCTCAATGAATCAAAAAGAATGAGTTATGGGTTAATATTAAGGGTAGATCAAGAAAAGGTTTATTAGGCTCAAAGGGGTTCACTAAGGGTTAATTATGAAGGTAGACCTTTTTGGGATAAGTGGGTTAAAACCTAGGTGCCTTTATCATCTCGATTATATCACATTAAAGGTGTGGTCTCAATATGTATAATTGAAGCAAGTTCTAGAATAACAAATCAATCTTGACACACTCATAACCAATAATAAAGTGAGAAAGAAAAGTGTATGCTCTAAAGGCTCAAAATCTCACAAAAATTACGGTTTTTATGTCAATCTAAGTAAATCTCGAACTTCAAGGTAATATTTAAATTTAGGAAACAACTTAGCAATTTTTTTATTACGAAAATAGACTTATCATGCTTGATTCTCTAATGTCCTAAAGTTTAAACAATCAATGCACAATTACACATGATTTAATCCAAAACATATCAATAAAAATCATAAATCAATAAAAATTCATTCTAATAGTAAAATGAGAAAAATACTTAAGAACAAGATATAATTGAGGATTTTCTAATAATCATATAAATAACCTCCACACACTTAAGATATACATTGTCCTCAATGTATGAATATATATAATGTGATGTCAGTAGAACATCATAAGAGAGGAAAGAAGTGAAAGCGCCTGAATTTTAGATGAATTAGTGGAATAGTGAAAGTGGAGTTGTGGACATAGCTAAGTGAAGTGCATGATATTGAGCAACTATTAAGAAAATAAACACAACTATGAAAGAGGATTAAAGGATTACTCGATTAGGAACAATCATAAAAATTAAAATAGAGTTCAAAATATATTAGACAATTCTTTAAAGATAATAAGAAACATAAAATAAAAATAGAAATAAGATAAAACAAGAAGACAAAACAAGAAAAGAAAAGGGGTTAGGGTTTTTGTGGGGTGACACGGTTGTGTGAGGGTCCTTGTTGGGCCACAAGGTGAAGTGTCTGCAGCTTGTGTGGCTTGTTTTCAACCACGTGTTAAATCGAGGAAAAAAATAGCCCGATTGATAATCCAAGTAATATGAACATATTTTAATCCCACATTTAGAATATTTTTGGATAATTTAAGCCTTGAATTGTGGAATTTGGTGCTCTTAATCCTTTAATTTCATGTTTTATACTCGGGAAAGCATAAGAGGATGGAAAGAATGAAAAAGCAGGCTTAAAACAAACCAAATGGGCCATATCACGAAATCGACACGGCTGGTCCCAAGACCACGGCCGTGCCCCTTTAGCGAGCTCGACCACGGCACAGAAGTCGATTCACTGGGCGTGTGCCATGGGCGTGTCCACTGCCCAGTGGCAGGAGAATTTCACTCAGTTAGGATACTTAGAGGCAAAGAAACTCATTCCAAAAGCCTATATAAACACCCTAGAGGCCGACCTTTAAGGGGCGTGCGGCTAGGCCAAGGAGCCAAGCTTTGAGAGGTCGAGTTGTGGGATTCACTCAAAGAAAGCCGGTTGATTCATATCAAGAAGCGGAGTTATACTCAAGGCGGATGATCTCTCCTTCAATTCCTTGAGGTTTTAGGGTGTTATTATGTTTTGTTTTTCTTTTCTTTTGAGATGTATTCTTTTACGATTATGAACTAAACCTTTGGATACGTGAGGATAAAACCTAAGATGAATCTTGTTATCCTTTTCTTGAACTATATGATAAATGCTTGATTTGTTCTTAATTATGTGTTCTTAATTCTTGCTTTGATATTTGGGATATTAATCCAAGTTACGATGTGCTTAGGTAGAGGAGGAATAGACCACCTAAAGAGTAGATCTAGCATAGTTAAGCGAGTTGCTCGCGCGCCTAGAGATAGGGTGACGAAAATCTGCCAGATTAGGGTCAAACAAAATATGGGAGTCCATAGAACGAGTTAATGCAATTCTAGGGTTTTAATTAGAAAGAGATTTCAATTAATCAACCTAGGGTTAGACGTTAGTAGCCTCGAGAGAGGTATTAATATAAATTAGGAAATCCTACGGATCAAGTTAAGTGAATAAATCGTCTGGTTCGGAGTTAGATAACAAGTGAAGTCTAGGCGGATTCTTCCTCGGGTATCGTCTTAATCAATTGGTTTCTCCTACAAGTCTTTTTCCCCAATTCCTTCTCTTTGTCTTTGCATCTTTACTTTAGTTGTTAGTTAATTTTAGATTAAATACCAATTCTCTTAATTCTTAGGCTAAATAATAAAAAGAAAGTTAGTATTAGTACTTCTAGCTCTTTTGGGTTCGACAATCCGGTCTTGCCTCTAAGCTATACTACTGTTCGATAGGTGCACTTGCCTCAATCGTTGTCGAAGTTAGTTTCCAGGCTCGATCATTCTTTATATAAATTTTTAAGACTCTGACATCATGATCACCAATCTTCACACGGCCTCGGACACGCCTGTGTGTCGGGCCGTGTGTGGTTCCTGCAGCCAAATCGCGCGGTCATGTGTATCATCCTTCGCTTCTCCCACGCCCATATGGAATTCCACACACCCGTGTGATCTCACACATGGCTGTGTGTATTGCCCGTGGAGCCCCCTGGCTTGTTTTAAATTTTGAAATTCGAAAAAATTAAGCTCCAGTTTTCACACGACCTAAGACACGCCCGTATGTCTAGACCGTGTGGTCCACATCGCCGCGTCGCACGCCCATGTGGAATATATTTAGGTCCTGTCTCTGTCGATTTTTGGGAAAATTTTAGCCCTATTTCCATCGGCCCAGGACACACCCGGTGTGTCTAGGCCATGTGGAGTCAAAACTGCATTTAGACATGAAAAGAAGTAAAAATAAACTAATTAGTAGGGTTAGTGCTTGGGTTACCTCCCGAAAAGCTCTTATTTAGAGTCTAAGCTTAACTTACCTCTCATTCGTTTGGTCATGGTGGTTCGAGGAGTTGACACTCCTCTCCCCTGCTATCAGTTCTAATATTAAAGTAAGGTTTAAGTCAAGTGCTATTTACCTTAAAGGTGCCTAATTTAGAATGATTTACCTCGACTGTACTGTGTGGAAAGACATTCAGTACCATAAAAGGAGTTGCTCCGTTTGCATTGGGCTTTGAAGTGACAACTCGAGGGTTAAGCTTTGTCCAACGATGCACAGTCTCAACCTTAAATTGATTAGTTTCATCTTGAAGCTCGTTATGATGTTGTTTAAGTTCTACATCGTGTATCCTTGGTTTCTCCTTAACATGCGTCTTCCATTCGTCTAATTCATCGATCTGAAGCCTTCGTTCTTCATGAGTTATTCTATTTTTGTTAGTTGAGCTAGACTGTGGCTCTATCACCTTTTCAGAAGCCACAAGGTTACTCACATCAAAAGAACTTGCAATATCATCTAGATTACAAGATATCCTAATAGAATCACGAGCTTGGATTTTAATCGTGTCATCACCTACACAAAAGTATCAATTCACTGTGCCAACATCTATAATAGTTCTAGCGATTGCTAAAAGAATTCGTCCTAAAATTAAAGGTATATCACTATCCTCATCCATGTCTAAAAAAACAAAATCAAGCTGGGAATATGAATTTATCAATTTTTACAGTACATCTTCAACAATACCCCTAGGAAATCTAATGTTTTTATCTGCATGATTGAATTTTCATTCTAGTTTGTTTGGGTTTCCCAAGACCTATTTGTTTAAACATTTTGTAGGCGTGACATTAATACTTGCCCCTAAATCGGCTAAGGCATTATTTACATTTAAACTACCAATTAAACAAGGAATAGTAAAACTCTCTGGATCCTTTAATTTGTTGGGTAGTTTATTACGTAAAATAGGTGAAGCGGTACATTAGCTCCACGTCTGACGCATTATCTAACTTAGTTTGTTTGACAAAAGCTCCTTTAAATATTTAAGCGAGTTGGGCATCTGCGAAAGAGCCTCAATAAGCGGTAAGTTAATATGTAATTTTTGAGAGTTTAAGAAATTTACCAAATTGCTCATTAGTATGGTCTTTCTTAAATCGCATTGGGGTATGGCACTCGAGGTTTATATTCTTTACTTACGGTTTACGTACTTTGCGTGGCTCACCTCAACCTTACCTTTACTTACCACATTTCTTGCCTCGATTGATTTAGATTCTACTAACCCTTCTTAAATGCGTCGCGCCTGGTGATAGCATGGAGTTGCTCCCTCGAGTTAGTTTCGGTGTTACTTGGCAAGCGCCTTGTGGTGGATTACGAGATCGACAGCAAGGTGACCTATTTAGTTCTCGAGTCCTTGAATCGATGCTTGCTAATTTTTAGCGTATTTGTTTGATGTTTTGAAAATAGTTTTTACGACAGAGATGAATTTTGTTAACATCTCCTCAAGGTTAAACTTCTTCTCCTGTTTGGTAAGGTTGTTGTTGAAAGCTTGGAGAAGTTGTAGTATCTGATTTCCTTGGCCGCCCCATGAAAATTAAGATGATTCTTCCAACTTTGCATTATAAGTATTACTATAGGGATTATTCTGAGGCCTAGAACTATTACCCATATAGTGGACTTGCTCATTCTCTGTGCTCGGATTGTAAGATGGATATTCTATGGTGTTCATCCCTCCTCCATTTGTGTCGCATTGCATCACCAAATGTACCTGCGTAGAAACACATAAACCATCAATTTTTTTAAAAAGCTTTAGGCTGGTTAGATAGCATGGTGACCGCGTCAAGGTTGAAAACTCCTACTGCTTTATTAGGATTTGTCCTCATGACTTGCCACTGATAATTATTCAGCGACATCTCCTCTATAAACTCATAAGCCACTTCAAGTGTTTTGTTATTTAGAGTTCCATCGGCGGCTGCATCAATCAGTTTCCTAGTTGAGGTTCAAAGCTGTTGTAAAAGTTTGAACACAGTAATAAAAGGTAACATATGGTGAGGCACCTTCTCAATAAGTCTTTATACCTCTCTCATGCATCATAAAGAGTTTCTAAATCCATCTGCACAAAGAAGAGATATCATTCCTCAACTTTGTCGTTTTAGCCGTGGAAAATATTTTAATAAAAATTTTTAGTTCATACATTCCCAAGTAGTGATGGAACCTCGTGTATGAGTTCAACCAACTGTTTAGCTTTATTTCTTAAAGAAAAAGAAAACAATCGAAGGCGAATGGCATCATCGAAAGCGCCATTAATTTTGAAGGTGTCACAAAATTCTAGAAAGTTGGCCAAATGAGTATTTGGGTCCTCATCACTGCAAACCATCAAAGCCCAACAAACTATTGAATCATTTAAATAGTGTTAGGTTTTGATTCAAAATTATTTAACAATAACGAGTCTAACAATACTCGATTCATTGATTAAATTGGGCTTAGCATAATCATACATAGTCACGATGAGCAAGATTTTGATTCACGGTTGCGGCAACCACGGGAGGTAGCGGATGATTATCGACCATTTCCTTGGTAATATTGGTATCGTCCTCTTGCTCTTCCTCTATATCTTTGTAGACTTAGCCTTATTTCTCTCACGGTTTACGCTAGCTATACTTTCAATTTCAACTTGTCAAAAAGCAATGGTTTACGGCGGGTTCCTTCTAGTCATAAACTAAAAATACTGCTAGAAGCAAATAAAATAAAAGTTAGTAAATTAAACTAAAAACAAAAATAAATTGCAATAAAAATAAAAATGGTTAAAGTAATAAAAATTAAGCGTTCCTAATATCTTAGTCCCAAACAGCGGCGTCAAAAACTTGATGGGCTCAAAACTAACTAATATTTAGACAAAGGCAAGCGCACCTATCGAGCGATGAGTATAGCTTTGATTAGTCCAGAATATCGTATTCTCAAGGACTAAAATTACTAATAATAACTATCTTTCTATTATTTAACCTAATATTTAAAGGTTTGTTTTAATCTAAGAATCTAACTAACTATGAACACGACAAAGAGTGAATAGAAATAGCAAATAAACCATTGAATAAAGACAATACCCAAGGAAGAATCACCTAGACTTCACTTATTATTACGACTCTGAACTAAACAATTCATTAAACTTATCTTGATCAGTAGAAACCCTAATTTATGTTAATATCTCTTTCGAGACTAAAAACAAGCGACTCTAGGTTGATTAATTGAAATATCTTTCTAATTAAAACCCCTATCATCGCATTAACTCGATCTATAGATTCCCTTATTAGATTTGACTCTAATCCTGTAGATTTATGTCGCCCTATTTCTAGGGTTGTGATAAACTGTAAAAGTAACATATTTTAATCCCACATTTAGAATACTTTTGGATGATTTATCCCTGGATTTATGTAAAAAGGTGCTCTTAATCCTTTCTTTTCATGTTTTATACTCAGGAGAGCACGGAAGATGAAAAAGAATAAGCGGCCCAAAGCGGAGTAAATGGGCCATATCCACGAAAATCCACGGGCACAGGCCCAAGCCACCTGACACAGGCCCAAGCCACACTGGCCGTGCCTCATTAAAGCGATGTCGAACACGGCACGGCCCACGACTTACGGGGCGTGTGCCATGGGCGTGTCCTGCCGCGACCAGAGGAGTTTTACTCGGAATAGGATACTTGGAGGCAAAGAAACACATTCCAAAGCCTATTCAAACACCTAGTAGGAATTCTACTTGAATTAGGATACTTAGGGGCCAAGTAAAGCATCCCAAAGTCTATATAAACACCCACAGGGGGCAATTTAAGCGGGGAGTTCAGTGAAGCCTTACGCCAAGGCTTTTGTCGGGGAGGTTAGCTAGGCTAAGAGCCAAAGCGAAAAGGTCAATTTGTGGGAATCACTCGAAGATAGCAGTTGATCCATCTCAAGAAGTGAATTCTACTCAAAGCGGCGGATCTCTCCATCAATTCCTTGAGGGGTTTTTAGGATTTCTTATGTTTTGTTTTATCTTTTCTTCTAAAATGTTTTCTTTTATTGTTATGAACTAAACCCTTCATATACAGAGGGGATGAAACCTAAGATAGATCTTGTTATTGTTTTATGAACTATATAATAAATACTTGATTTGTTCTTAATTATGTGTGCTTAATTCTTGTGTTGATATTTACGAGATATTGATTCAAGTTGAATGTGCTTAGGTGGAGGAGCAAAAGTCCACTGCTTAGAGTAGATCTAGCATAATTAAGCGAGAGAGTTGATCGCGCGTCTAGAGATAGGGTGGCGAGATTTTTGCGGATTAGGGTGAAACCTAATATGGGAGTCCATAGATCGAGTTAATGCGATTCTAGGGGTTTTAATTAGAAAGAGATTTCAATTAATCAACCTAGGGTTAGGCGTTATTAAGCCTCGAGAGAGGTTAGATTGTATGATGCATTGCATGGGGATAAGTTTATATGGATCGGAGGAATTGTCTTGAAAGGCTTGAGCCTAACTTCTGGCGGCTCATTGCAAACTCTTTGTCTAGTGCCACAGGCAGGGTACTATTTGGAGTGTAGGGATGGGTGGGTTGATTATATCCCCATATGGAGTGTAGGGTTGGGCGGAAATGGAATGTAGAGAGTGGTGGGTAGGACTTGTATCACATATTGTGATATTGTGCGATTCTTGATAATGTAATGGGCCAAGGCCCAAATGCATGGCTTGCCTCTCTGTACTAGGATGGGCTAAAGCCCAAGCGTCTTGTCACTAATTACGAATAGGGCTTAGGCCCGGTGTGATTGCCTTACATGCATCTATTTGTGCTATTTGGGATTACACAGCGAGTTTTGAAAACTCATCCTTCTATTTTAAGCTATGCTGAGTAAACCCCAAAGATAGGCGGATCGGTGCGGCGGAGGACTCGTGGTGGCCACATGACCCATTTTGTTCTATTTTAGTACTTAATTATAATTTTGATTTTATTTTGAGGTAATTTCTTGTAATAATGGCCTCTTTGGATTTTCATAGTTAATTTGGAATTTTTATTGTTTTGATTTACAAGCTGCTAGAAGTAGGAATGATCGAGTTTTCAAAGCGAATCAAATGTTTTAACAAAATACACTCAAACACACAAAGCCCGATTTAAAAAGCTTTACGCGATAAGTGGCGTTTTGAAAATTAATATCGTTTTGAAAGAGAATACTTTTGTGATAATGAACTACATTTTGAAAATGAAAGATGCATCCTACAATTAACATAAGATTTTGTAATGAGGCTAATTTGAAAAAGGTTTTTCACGACAACTCATTTATTTCCAAAACACTACCATGTGACATCGCCAAGATTAGGCCATAATGTTTAGGCGGGTTTGGGGTGTCACGGATCAAAATAGAAAGATGCAACTCAAGTACAATTAAATTTGTGTAGTTTTTGGACCCGATAGTCTAAATATCTAAATGTATAAAGCCGGTGAGGTGCAATTGAAGTAGTTTTGCAAAAGTGGAATAAAAATATAAAGTTTTTGCTAAGTCATGGCATTGATTATGAAAAGATATAATATTCTTTTGTGGTGGATGCAATAACCTTTAGATATATTATTAAATTGGCAATTCATAAAAGATTTAACTTGCGTCTTGATCGCGTGTCAGAGTCTTAAAATTTATATAAAGAATGATCGAACACAGGAAACTAACTATGGCAGCGATTTGAGGCAAGCGGACCTATTGAACAGTAGTATAGTTTAGGCAAGACCGGAATGTCGAATCCCAAAGGAACCAAAGTACTAATACCAACTCTCTTTTTATTATCTAGCCTAAGAATTAAGGGAATTGTTTATCTAATTTAAAATTAACTAACTACTAAACTAAAGACTCTAAGACAAAGAGAATGAATTGGGAAAACAACTTTAGGGAAAACCAATTGATTAAGGCGATACCCAGGAAGAATCCACCTAGACTTCACTTGTTATCTAACTCTGAACCAGAGACGATTTATTCACTTGACTTGATCAGTGAGATTCCCTAACGTATATTAATCCCTCTCTCGAGGTGACTAACGTCTAACCTAGGTTGATTAATTGAAATCTCTTTCTAATTAAAACCCCTAGAATTGCATTAACTCGATCTATGGACTCCCATATTAGGTTTCACCCTAATCAGGCAAAATCTCGTCACCCTATCTCTGGGTGTGCGATCAACTCCAACAATTATGCTAGATCTACTCTTAGGCGGGGACTTTTGCTCCTCCACTAAGCACATCACACTTGAATTAATATCCGAAAATATCAACACAAGAATTAGAACACATAATTAAGAACAAGTCAAATATTTATCATATAGTTAAATAAGCGATAACAAGATTCATCTTAGGTTTCATCCCCTCGGGTATCGAGGGTTTAGTTCATAATAATAATAAAGAATACATCTCAAAAGAAAAGATAAAACAAAACATAAGAAATCCTAAAACCCACTGAAGGAATTGAAGGAGAGATCCTCAGTCTTGAGTATAATTCCGGCTAGAGAGATGAATCAGCGGCTATCTTGAGTAAATCTCCACAAATTTACCCTCTTTGACCTAGTTGGGCCCCACTTGACTAAAGCCCTAGAGGGAAGGCCTGTAGAACTCCCAGCTTAAGTTGCCCTCTAGGGTGTTTATATAGGCTTTGAGATGCCTTACTTGGCCCCTAAGTATCCTAATTCAAGTAGAATTCCTACTAGGGTGTTTGAATAGGCTTTGGAATGTGTTTCTTTGCCTCCAAGTATCCTATTAGAGTAAAACTCCTCTTGGCATGGTAGGGACATGCCCATAGCACTGCGCCGTGTAAGTCGTGGCGAGGCGTGTTCGAGCTATTGATTGAGGCGCGGTCTTGTGGTCTTGGGCCCGAGCCATGTGGATTTCGTGATCTGACCCGTTTACTCTGTTTGGGCCGTTTCTCGTTCTTTTAGTCCTCAGGTGCTCTTACGAGTATAAAATATGAAAAAAAGGATTAAGAGCACCAAATTACACAATTCGAGGCTTAAATCATCCAAAAGCATGCTAAATGTGGGCCTAAAATATATTACTTTTACGGTTTATCACGTCTAATAGTTATTATTACAACCTTTTATGAATCATTATATAGTAAAGTTTATATTAAAATCCTTGAAGGATTTAGGATGCTAGAAGCATATTGAAATTCTCAAGAAATTGTTCATTTATATGAAATGAAATAATTTGAACATATGTAGTAAATTTGACTTAGTGACTAGTAGTTGAAGGAGGATTATAAAATGATCCAAAATACCTATTTGTGTTTTTATAAAAGAATCATGATTAAAGTTTGTTATAATTATTGTTGAATCTCCTGAAGAGATCAAAATATATTTCCCCAAATTTCCCTCACTCATGACTTTTAAAAGAATGGTAATATAAATGCTTAGCAAATACATTCAAATAGTTATTTGAAAAACTAGTATTCAAGATTGAATACATAGAATATGAGAAAATATGTGATGTTTTCATGAGGAGGAGTAAATCCGCGTTGCACTCTTTTTCCCTTAATCGAGGTTTTGTCCCATTGGATTTTCCTGGTAATGTTTTTAATGAGGCAGCATATTAGCATATTATAGATTGTGTACTCTTTTTCCTTCATTAGGTTTTTATCCCATAGGGTTTTCCTAATAAGGTTTTAATGAGAACATTATCTACCAATAGACATCAAGGGGAGTGTTATGAATATCTTATTAAGTGGATGTCCATCATGATCAAGATAAAGTTTTAATGTACTTTAAATTCTAATAGTTATTAAAATTAGATATCTACTTCTTTTATACTTCTTATGCCTATAAATGAAACTATGATGAAGCATTGCAATCATTCATTTGATCAATAAAGTACAACCTCTATTGCTTTCATATTTTCTTGGTTCTTTATTCTCTCCATCTCTCTTTATTTTATAACCACGTTATCGTACGATCTTGCTCAAAGTGATAGTTAAATCAATCAAATTTATCCTTCATTGATGCGTCGTTGAATGCACCAAAATATGTCCTACTCACTGTAAAATAACTTGAAAATAATAGTAAATGGTAAGTAGGGTTCGAATCCACATGGATCGGATTATACAAATGCTGTTTCTCGAGATCACAGCGAAATCGTGCCCAAGAAAACACTGCAATCCTAGGAAAATAAAAAAGCAGAAATTAATAATTTAGATTTGGAATAAAACAGAATATAAAATGAATTGAAATCGTGAAAGTAAATTGCGAAAATAAAAGGAAAATAAAAAGAGTTTAAAGAAGAGTGAGTTTTCTTATTTGGCGAGATTCTAGCCTCCCGGTTGTCTCGTTCCTCCTTGGGTTCAATCTTGGGTTTTGGATGACCCTTCTCTGCCCAAGTAAGCCGATTATAGTGGAAGAGGGCGCCTCGACCACCAGCTCAAGAGTTTTACCTTACGAATTTAGGGAGCGACTCAGCACGCTATTGCTCTTGTGGAGTCATTTACGCTAGATCAGCGTTTCTCAATGGCGAATCCACGCCATTTTGTCTCTTGGGCTCGCTAACCTCTGGCGTATGATAAGCTCACGAACCGCGGTGCAATCCTCCCAAAACACACAAAGCGGCGCCTTTGCATACGTTGAAAGGTTACTTTTAAAGGGACACAGGGCGGGCGTCGGCCCAGTGTCTCGGAGAAACAATGAATACAGGGTGAGAAAGTTAAGTGCGGGTTCTAAGCCTCAAGAACCTTTTTGGGGAATTTGACAACCTTGGCTAGATAGATTTTAGTGGTTCATAATTGTAGTGGGAAGAAAATAAATATAAAAGTATGAAAAAGGAAATTTTATTGAAAGAAAAACAAAGGAAACACACAAAACACTTATGGGAGAGGAGTATCTGAGAAAAGATGAACAACCAAAATGAGTCACTCCATCCCCTATTTATAGTGCTTAAGGTAAATGGACTAGTCCTACTCAAACTCCCAAAGATAATTACAATTTAATTAAAGATAAATAGAGATAAATAAAGAAATTAAATAATCCTAGATAATTATCCTAATATTAATTATCTAATATAATAAAAAATGGAGTTTGATAAAGCAAAGTCTCTTCTTTTGCATTTCAATCCCTCTGCCCTCCATGTTTGTACTTTTGGCACCATCTTTTCCATTTGTTGCACATTGGTCCATTTTATCTTTAATTTCACAATTTTGGCCCTCAATTTTGCATTGGTCTCCAATTTAGTCCACTAAGAGATAAAAGTCCATAAATAGCCCAAATTAGTAGAATCACATTCAAAATTAATATATAATTAGCACATAAAAACATGTCATTCTAGAGTGTTATCAAATCCCCTACTTAGCCCATGCTTGCCCTCAAGTATGGTTCCTATCCAACTGTGAAAACTAGATCTGAAAGAAATTCTACTCCAAAGTTTTATAAAGATTAGTCAAAAATGCATATGAAAAATAAAGAGAACTTCTAAGCTTGCTTTAAGTAAAAGCAGAAAAAGTTTTCTAATTAACACACACAAAAATTAAAATCGTCTTGAATTATTTCATGCTATTTAGGTAAATTACCAAACCTACTAAGACACTCTATTTATTTCCGCTTTTAGTCCCCAAGCTGAAATTTTATTAGTACTATATTTTTTCTTTTCTTTTCTTTTCTCTTTTTTTCTTTTCTTCTTTTTTCTTTTTTTCTTCATTTTTTCTTTTTTTATTTACTTAGGAATATATTTACAGTTGCGGAGTTTTACCCATCACGTCACACAACCTTTTGTGGAAGTAGAATGACAACCCAAGCACCCTACCCGGTTACTCAATCGATCACGTTACGAGCCATACTCATAACCTTGGCTAGCGGAGTTTTACCTATTACGTCACAAAACCTTTTGGCCAGCGAAGTAGAATGACAACCCAAGCACCCTACCGGTTACTCGATCGATCCGCGTTCTAAGCTGTACTCATAACCTTGGAAATATTTATTAATCACAATTTTACGCGAAATATAAACTTCAAAGAGGACCTAAGAGAAATAATCAAGTGTCAAAAATAAGTTTTAGTAACCACCTAATAGTCATGAACATAACTTAGGCATGCAAGCGTATTAAGTGTCCACTTGATATTAAACTTGATCAATTTATGAAAAGCAAGATAGAGTTAACTTATTAATCATAAATATTATTGGCCTAATAAGAATAAAACAATGGAGATAAAATCAAGCAGACGAGAATCGAGAATTAACTCGGTGGCCAGAATCATGCATGTGGGTCAAGCGGTGGCAAGTCGTGGGCAAATTCTTGGGCATGATTAGCGACAGAATGTTCTAAAAAATATGGACAACCTAAAAGAGCCTCAGCGACAAACACAAATCTCGTGAGAATATAGTGATGTCTGAAGAGTACCTCCCTCTACTTAAAACACATTGTCCTCAATGTGGATGCAAAAAAATAAATAGGAAGAAAAGTTTAGAAAAACTCCCGTTGAGCTCTTTGAGCTCTTTATCGATTGCGGATGAGGCGATGAGTTCGGTGAGCTACTACTTCTTGATGTCGAGTCGAGCCTCAATGCACTCTAAGCGTTGTTCAACAATCGATGGTGGTTGGGTTGGAGGCGGGTGCTGAATGCGTTAGGTTGATGTCATTTGTCGGAAGAAAGCGCGTTCGGATGGTGTAGAAACAAACACCTGCGGGAACAAAGTGGAAGGAGGGCGGAGTGCCAAGTAGTAGTCCCATGGAGTCGAGGCAGCGGGCATCTAAGGATCGGCGACAAGCAACATGTAAATCTAAAATAGGAGCGTTAGGACCATGCAAAAAAACAACGATTGTGTAATAAGTGAACCTAAAATGAGAAGTCGTTTAGCTTTGATAACATGCTCGAATTGAAGTGCAAACCAATAACCCAAATTAGCTTAGGACGGCCGGTATACATACACCATAAAAGAAGAGCTCAGTCTTTGAGGCGTTTCTGGAGGCGTCTCGTGACTGAAAAATTATAAGCTAAATAACGGTGTATGTAACATAAAGCGGTGCGAAACCATAAATCCTTGATGTTTTTGGGCTATATGTAGTCTCGACATTATTAGTTAACAAAGAAAAAACCTCAACACTTTGAAAGCGGTAGAAATGTACACAAGCTTGTTCTAAAAATCACGAGACATAGCATACTCTTTAGTTACAAAAGATAAAGCAATATTAAAATCAATAAGAGATAAACTATGCATCTTACCTACTTGATAGAAATTTGACAACACAGTGTGTCAATCAAAAGCGAGGATTGTGCCGATTAAATTGAAAGGTAGAATAGAATTCAAAAACAAGTTCATAATAAGCGAGAATAAAGGACATCAAAATTTCCAACCAGGTAATATTCTTGAAATAATCGTTATGTGGTTTCAATATTGAAAGCGACCAAAGCAGAATCGCCAGACACTTACAAGGCACAATCGTTTTATGGCGGAGGAACTTCGTACTGTCATCGGCGATAGAAGATGTGAAAGAAAGATTCACGCGTGCAAATGGCCTCGGAGTAAAGCGTTAGCGAGCGAAGTATATTTCGGCCCGAGAAAGGTATCGAGCGGTGCTCATTGGTCGGAAGTCGAAGTGTCGGCGAAGCGTTGGAGGAAGAACCCGATGTGGCGTTGATTGCTCGGGCGCACATTGGGGTGGCGATCACGGCGGTCGGGTGGCGCGTAGTGTGGCGGTGGCGAAGAACACTCCGTTGGTGGGGCGTTGAGAGGAGTACGTGAGTCGATCGTCGTGCGAAGGAGGCGGGATTGGGAAGTGTGGCCAATGGTGGGGGAAGAAGCCGAGCGGCGTGGAGAGGGTGGCGGATGGCGAGTTTGTATGCGCCACGAGGAGCCCACGGAGGGTGTGGGGGCATAAGGCGTTGAAATGCTTGTATGTGAGGCGAGAAGGGGTAGTGGGCAAAGCGGTTTGGGCGGTTGTGAAGGAAGTTGAGGAAGGAGGAGGGGATGTGCGTGCGGGCAGAAATAGGAGAAAGAAAGTGTGAAAAGTGTTTAGGTTTTGGGGTTTTAAGTAGGCGATAAGGGTGTTTGGGCTGCGGGGTTAGGAACTCTAGTGGTATAATCCGGTTTAGGCTGCGAGGATATGGAATTCTTGACAAGAATAAAACTTGGAATAGAGGATGTTTGGTACCTTGGATAGGGTTGTTTGGCTCTGTTTTGTCCCCTTTCTTCTTTGAATCTTTTGCTCCGTTTGATTTGATCAAAGAGAGAATTTTTATTAATATTTAAATAATAATTAAAAAAAGAACAATAAATTAAAAAAAGAAAAGAAAGGAAACACTAAATAGTGAATAGAAACAAGAACAAAAACTAAAGAAAAATAAATATTGGGTTGCCTCCCAACAAGCGCTTGTTTTTACGTCATTAGCTCGATGACTCAAATGGTTCTCTGGTGGCTCAAAATAAATCTTTTAATCATGTGAGCTTGAAATTCTCATTTTTATCACATCCACCATCTTTGGGTTTAATTGTCCTTGCGCCTTTTCATTGGTTTCATATTTTCCTCAAGGGGTTAATCCTTTTAATTGGCAATAGTCTCATCATCCTCCAAAAATGTGAATTTGAGATGCTCGAGAGGTGATTTTAAATTTGGATCGATGCTGCACTGAGAAGGTAGAAGTTTAGTATCCATAGGAGCCAATAATTTATTAACGATTCAAAATCATCAAACATCATTTTAGATTTATCTCCATAAATTGACTCAAAATTTTCTTCCACTAAAGAGAGTCAATTATGTACGACACAATTTACGCTCAAGATTTCATGGGGATGGCTAATGGCGTCGTAGACATTAAACTTCACGATCTCCCTATCAAACTCCATCGTGAGAGTTCCACTTTGAACATCGATTTTAGTACTAGCCCATGTACTAAAGGCAGTGCGTCCTAACAAGAGATCACGAAGATCAGGAGCACTATCCTCCTCCATTTTATCACATAAAAATCTGTAGTAAAAAATAAGTTCGTTAACTTTTACCAACACGTCCTCGAGGCTTCTTGGGGCGCCGCAGCTGGTTTGTCTGCGGTTGAATGATAACACTGTTTTGTTAAAAAACTGCGTTAAGTGATTCATAAATAGAATATGGCATCACATTTATGGAGGCTCCTAGATCACACATAGCCTTTTAATCCCCAAATGACCTATTTTGCATGGTATTGCAAACATGCCCCTATCCTTACATTTTGCAGGCATTTTTTCTTTGTAACACTAACGGTCACATTTCACCTACATTCACCCTTTCATTACTGTTAACTTCCGTTTGTTGGTGCAAAGCTCTTTAAGAAATTTAGCATACCTCGGTATTTGTGATGGCATCCAACAGCGGAATGTTGATCTCGGCGTTCTAAATGTTTAGAGGATTTCCTTGTCCTCCTTACCTCTTGACATTGGTGGAATCATTTTGGAAATGGAGGTTGAATTATGGGTAATGGGGTTTCGGTCGGACCTGTTCGTCTTTCTGCAGGATTTTCTGGCGATTTCTTGGGCATGATTTACATGGGAATCGATTCCGAGTACCTTTCCACTTAGCGGCGTCACTTTGCATTTGCGTTTTGCCTTGGGTTTGGTTACTGTTTGTGGCGTGACTTCCCTTGAGAGTTCAATTTCTCAGCGATATGAGTCGGTTCTCTTATAGATGCCTCGGTTTTCTATTGAAAATCCTTTATTTCTCTTTGGAAATTAAGAGTTTCTTGTTGAAAATCAAGGACATTAGAATTTGCTAATTTATTGACCATGGTTTCTAAGAAATTACACGAATCTAGAAGCTTTGTTGTGGAAAGGCGATTTTGGTATGGTTGGTTATTTTGTGGATTGACCCCATAACTCAAGTTAGGATGGTCCCTCCACCACAGGTTGAAAAGTATTAGCATAGGGATCATAACGCCTTTGTGGTGGGCGGGAAAGTTTCCCACTACATCCAAATGAGCCATAGTGTCATCAATCAAAATGGGACATGCATTAGTTGTGTGCTCAGATGTAGCACATATTCCACATGCACAAGAGCTGGTTTAGCTTTTACGCAACAAGAGAGCTCACAATATTAGTAAGTCTATCAAGTCTATCTTACATGGAAGAATTACTTGGCTAGTGAACCCTTACAGGGGTTCGGGATTAGCTTGGGACAGCGTATGAGGGCAGCGCCTTGATCCGCAAGCGCGAGGCGGCACGCCGATCAGAGATCGGTTACTAGCGGTCAAGGAAGAAGCTAAACAAGCTTTCTTCAAATGATGAGTGAGTGGTTCACTCGGTTTGTAAGAAATAACAGACTATTTACAACTTCCCCGCTTGGGTAATCCCCTCGGACATCAGTTGTGCCTTGATGATGGGTGTAAATCTGATTGAATAAGCCTCAGGTTGATAAGATTCACAAGTATGGGGCTGAAGAATTACGAGCTACCAATGATGATGATCTTTGAAAAGGCGAGTTTTGGTTAGAGAATATGATTGGGTATTTGTGTATGTCTCGACTCGGGATGAATGCATAAAGTGTGTTGTATATCGTTACTCAGAGATCTGACTTATCAATGGTGGAAAACCACTAATTTACATTGTTAGAAAGAAGCGAATTAAATGGGACTTCTTTGAGGCGAGTTTGAAAGAAATATATCGATGAAAGATTCGTTGATAAAAAATGAAGGAATTTACGGAACTAAAACAAGGCCAGAATGACTATTTGAATATGAGCGAGAGTTCATGAGAAGCCGAGTCGATGCAGCTTTCGAGAATGTGTATCATCACGAAGCTATAATGTTCAAAAGATTTGAAGACGGACTTAATGAAGACATCCGTTTTGCTTGGTTGGTATTTTAGAAATAAAAAGAGTTCATTGTACTCGTTGGTAGAGCTTGTAAAGTTTGAGGCACTTTCGGAAAGATAAAAGAAAAGGTAGATGCGATGCTCGAGATATGAGAAAGAAATTTGATAAATCATTTCAATGCACTCAGAAAGATTCGAGGGATAATGTGAGATATTCGAGCAATCAATCTAGACAGCCAAATGAGTTCCAAAACTCCAACAACTTGATGCTTGATGTTGGTAATGTCGGATGAGAGATGCGAATGTAAACAACGTGGAAAAGACATTACAGAAGATTTGTAGATTAAGCAGCGAGCTTGCTTGGATGTGGATCATTTGATCATTTTGTTCCATGATTGCCACCGAATCTGTCCAACCAGAGACTATTCGAATCACGAGATGCGATGATGTACACAGGAGAGGTAGACTTTTGAAGAATGTAAAGGAACATCGGTGGTAGCTTGAGAACTACTGAGAGATAATATTGTTAGATTTGAAGCTAGGCGCTTTGCGGGCGTATCTTTGTCTGAGCTCGAGAGGAAGCCGCGCTTTGGCGTTATAGCGGGTGCTTTTACTCTTTATGATACATACGTGATTGCTTTGATAGATACAGTTCTACGCATTCATATATATGCATGAATTTAGTGTTCAACAAGACTTTGCACAGTAGAGTCTCTGGAGTTTACTATTAAAGTATCAGACCCTTAGAGTAAAGTGTTCTTGTTGACAAAGTATCACGAAGCTTGATAGATTAATGTTTTGAGATATCGATCCTAACGATCTGATGCTTTTGCTATTTGATGAGTTCGATATTATTACGGGTATGGATTGGTTGTTTTGCATGATGCTATTTTGAGGCTGTAAAAGAAAGACTATTGATTTGAGATGTTGAATAATGAGATAAATGCAGTGGAGTCTAATGATTTGAGTGGGTATCTACTATGATAATTGTTTTGAAAGCTCAAAGTTATGTGAAAAAGGAATATAGAGGCATATTTTACTTATGTTATTGACTCAAATATGTCGAAAAGAAGAAGTTGAGTCGAAGTGCTGTTGTCTCTGAATATTACGTGTGTTTAGGAAGAATTTATCGGGTTTGCCTAGTCACGTGAAGTTGAATTTGGTATTGAGTTGATACAGGGTGCTACACCTATTTCAATAGCTCCGTATAGAATGGCACCAGCGAGTTGAAGGAGTTAAAGTCACCCAGTTGCAGAGTTGGTGATAGGGTTCACTAGGCCAGGAGTTTCTACTGTAGCAGGGGTGCTCACTTGTTCTATTTGTGAAAAAAGAAAGATGACACAATGAGGATGTGTATTAATTATAAATCGGGTTTGAACAAGTGACTATAAAGAACAAATATCCATTGCCCGAGGATTGATGATTTATTTGATCGATTAAATGAGACTCTTGTATTTTCCAATATTGATGCGAGATCGGGATGCTATCGATTCTGAGTGAAGATTCGGACATTAGAAGTGCTTTGAGCGAGCAGTGCGGGCATTATGAGTTCTTAGTTATGCCATTTTGGACTAACCAATGCTCTGCTATTTTTATGGATCGATGAACAAAATTTCCAGGCCAGTACCTAGATCAATTTGTTGTCGTATTTATTGATGACATCTTGATTTATTCACGGGATGAGGCCCGAACATGTTAGAGCATCGAGAATTGTGTTGCAAACTACGATGAAGCAATTATCGTAAAATTTAGCAAATGTGAATTAGTTTACCTGAGGTTAGTTTTTGGGGCATATTGTGTGACTTCTAGAATTTGAGTTGATCAAGTCAAGATTTACGCTATTTTGGATTGGAAACCTTGAAGATGCGTGTGGAAGTCAAGTAACTATAGGCTTTCTTTGGTTATTCTACCTTGATTTGTAAAAGGATTTTTAGTGATAGCTACTCAGGTAACAAGACTACTTGAAGGATGTTGAATTTGAATAGTGCGATAGATGTCAAAGAAGTTTTGATCGGTTGAAAACTCTATTAGAAGCTCAGGTGTTAGTGCTGACCCGAGTCGGGTAAAGAATTTGTGATTTCTGATGATGCTTCATTAAAAGATGCAGGATGTGTTTTGATGTAGGAAGGCAAAGTTGTAACTTATGCTTGAAGACAATTAAACCGCATAGAAAAAATTATCAAAGCGCTACGACCTTGAGTTAAATTTTACAATTGTGTTTACCAGCTTAAGATTTAGCACCATTATTTGTATGGTGAAAAATGTCACGATGTTTCGGATCATAAAAGTCTGAAATATCTAATCACTCGAGAAAGAATTTAAACTGCGTCGGAGAAGGTGGCTAGAAGGCACATTAAAAGATTATGAACTTGTGATAGATTATCATCAAAGGTAAAAGCAAATGTTGTTGCGGATGCTGCGAGTGAAAATGCGTTATTTGCATTCTGCGAGCATTGAGTACTTTCGGTTGGATTTAATGCGATGATTGTTCTATGATAAATTTTGAATTAAAAGCAAAACCATTGTTTATACAACGGATATGTGATGCTCGGAAATCGATAATGAGTTAACAACAAAGCGAGCTTAGTGTGATTTGGATTACGAATCACGAATTTCAAGTTGTTGATGATTGTTTGAGATTTCGAATTAAATATAATGTTCAGAAAATCCGAGGAGTTAATTCGGCTGATTTTGAGTGAAGCACATAGGTTGTACATGTTGTTGT